>CALNHX010003362.1:0-151619 GCA_940337035.1 Agriotes lineatus | reverse complement strand
ATAGTACTCCCTAAATATTTTCAGTTTACCCTGTGTATTTCCTACCATTTCTCTGTTTTTACTTCTTATGTATGTAATATTGTTGGGCTTTCCATCATTTCGTGACTTCTTTGCCTCCTGGTAGAAGTTTCTCAAATCTTAGTTTACATACTTCTCCTCGATTTTTTCAAGTTGGCCTTCTAAGTATCTTCTTTTTCTTTGCCTACATATTTGCTTTGCTTTCTTCTTTGCGTCCTCATACTTTCTCTTATTTTCTTCTGTGTTCTGCTGTAGGAGCTTAATTCTGGCTGTGTTACGTATCGAGAGATCCAAAAAAAACTGTTCCTCAGTGGGCTGTGGAAATTCAACGTATAAATAATATGTTGGTGACACTGTACGTCAATGTCAAATTCGAGGTTATCAGGTTAGGTTTTCCGTCAGTTATGACACAAAATGACGCAAATCCTAACCTGCTAACTTCGAATTTGACATTGACGTACAGTGTCGCCAACATATTATTCATACGTTGAATTTCCACAGCCCGCTGAGGAACAGTTTTTTTTGGATCTCTCGATACTTGTAATGCTATTTTACACTGATTGTTGAACCATTCTTTCTTCTCACCTCTAGTCCTTCTTCCTACGTACTTTTTCATATAATCCTGTACTATGGTCTCTATCTCCCTCCATTCCTCCTCTATGTTGTTTATTTTGATCTTTTCCTTCAACTTTCTGTCAAGTTCTTTTCTCATGTTTACTAGTGTGTCCTCCTCCTGCAGTTTGTCCGTATTATACCTTTCCCGAAAATTTTTTGCTGTTTCTGTACTTGTTGGTACTAATTGTTTTAATTTCGTTACTACTAAAATATGGTCCGAATCCGCGTCCGCGCCTCTATAACTTCTTACGTCATTTACGCATCCTTTATGCTTACTTTCAATCAGGACGTGGTCGATTTGATTTTTTGTTCTACCATCAGGTGCGATCCATGTTGCCTGGTGTATTTCCTTATGTTGAAAGCTTGTACTCATTACCTTTAGATCGTTTTCTGCAGCAAATTCTATAACCATATTTCCATTTTCATTTGACACTGGGTGTTTACTATTTCCTCCTGTCACGTTTCGGTATACTTCCTCTCTTCCAATCTTTGCATTCATATCTCCTAATATCAGTTTAATATCATATCGTGGTACTTTGTCTAAAATTTTTCCTACCTCTTCATAGAAATCGCTTTTAATTTGCACGTCCTTATCCTCCGTCGGAGCATGTATGTTTAATATTGTTATTTTCCTATATTTACCTCTTATTCTTAACCGGCATGTTCTTTCATTAATGGCTTCAAAATCTGCTATTGAGTCCCTATATTCTTTGCTTACTATAAATCCCACTCCCAGGTATCTATCTTCTCCTCCACTATTGAGGAAAGTATATCCATCTACTGAAATGATCTCTTTTCCCTTTTGTTTGTTTTCCTGTAGAGCGAGGACATCTATTTTATATTCTTTCATTATATTTACTAGATTTCTCAGTGCACCTTCATTGTATGTGCCTGTCACGTTCCATGTTCCTATTCTGCTTACTCTTCTCTTCGAGATTCGTTCCTTTTTGTACTTTCCCTCTTTTATTCTTTTTTCTTGTGTATTAATCGATTTTTCCAATTGATTGTCCTTGTTCATAGCCTCATTTTCATCTTGGTTCTTCTCAGGAAATTCTAATAGTTTTTTGATGTACTTGAAAGGTTCATTGAGACTAACTGTTCCCGCTTACTATCCCATCCTCATTTGCTACCGTTTACGGTCATTTTTTGATACCCCACTTTAACCTTCTTTCCTTGCTGTCCGTATTTTCTAGCCTCGTCTCTAATTTGTTTCTGAATGCTTTGTTCGTTCTTGGTTAGATCATGTCCGATAAAAATCTTTTCCCGTTTTTCATATTTTAGTTTGCTCTTATTTTTCATGACTTTTTCTTTCTCTTGTCCATTTCTCATTTCGACTTTGCATATTTTCTCGTTTATTTTTGTTACTGATAATATGTCACTTTTTATTCCTAAGTACTTATCTAGAGTACTTTCTACCTCCTGTTTTACTTGTTCTTGCTCTGTCTCCTTTATTGTCATTCCTGAAATTATGATATTCCTTCTGTCCCTCTTTTCTAGCTGTTCAATTTTGTTTTCAAGAATTTTCATACGAACTTTTAAATCGTTGTTCTCTATCTTTAGGATTTTAATTTCCTCGTGATATTCTTTCTGGCCGTTTCGTAACTCCCGCAGTTCAGCCTTTAATTCTTCCGTCATTTCTTTCAGAAACACTTTTATCTCCTCCATTTTTTAAACCCACGTACACCGCTACTGAAATCGCAATTCGCCTATCCAAGAATTTTACATACATAGGTTCTGTCGCGAATGTACGTTGTGTTGCCTATCTCAGCCAGGCGCCAGCTTTCACCTCAACAGTTCAGAAAAGATGGCGCCTACCAGCTGCTGCGTACCTAACTGGAGATTTTATTTACTTATATCGACTTATATTTCTGCAATATTTGCTGCCTAACAGTCCCTAATGCACACTGAAGCTTCTACTTACGGTTCAAACTGCCCTTTTGAAAAACTTTCACTCGAAACTGTCCAGTTTTGGATTTAGTCACGGAGCTCGAATTTTTCACTTGTTTACACCACCAGTGGTAAGTATGTTTTTATCCCTGATGCTGTTCCACAAATTCACAAACTGTTGCACAGCAGAAAAACTGTATTTTTGCACTATCTCAGAAAATCTAATGTGCTTCTATTTTGCACCGATAACCGAGTAATAACTGATGACAATTTAAGATTTAAAAGTCATGTAAGTAACCTGACACGAACGTATATTTGTTTCAGAACGCTTTATGCAAACAAATTTATTTTGAATTTTAAGATTTTTCTAAGATTACGACCCCACTTGTATATAGCTTTCTTGTCATATTTTTAACGCTTGATTTTATATGGAGTTTTGTGCATGCATTTAATGATTCAGAGCATTATGTAACTGTGCCCGCCGCCGTGAAATCTGAGAGACACTCATTTTGTAGCGTCGCTTATATTCGTTGGCACGTTAGGTTCCAATATCAACTTAGTAGGCAGACGTTTTTCTAGAATGTTCTGCGGGCTGGACCGCCCGCAGGTGCGAGCAAGACAGCGATGGTTGCAGGTGTTTGGTGCGCGGTGCAGACACGCTCCCCACGCGCCTCATTTTTGGCGTGGCTGGGGTTAAGGCGTGTTGGCCAAACACTTCTTGGTTTATCGTCGCCTGTCGGCCAATATACCACTGCTGAGTGTGTGTGTGATTCAAACTAAACGAGAGCGTGTCCCTGGTCACGGCATCTTGCCCCGTTCCTCACCAACTTGTCAGTTCCTATCTCAGAGATCGCCACCAAAAAGTTTTCCATAACAATCAGCTTAGTGAACCTGAATCAGTGAATAGAGGAGTACCTCAAGGTTCCATACTTGGACCCCTGTTTTTTCTATGAAGTGTAAATGACCTTCCAGATAACACAAATGCCACTGCTATCCAATTTCCTGACGACACAGTTTTCATTGCCAGAACCCTACCTAACAACCGAGCGGAAACTACAGAATTAATTATGAAACAAGCTGAAATGTGGTTTGAAGCTAATGATTTAGTTTTGAACAAGGAGAAGACAGTTACGCTAAATTTTGGACATCCCCAGGACGCTAATAACGAACCTATGAAACAACTAGGAATATTTCTTGATCCTCAATTGCAGTAGACATCACAAATAAACTACTTGATAGCGAAACTATCAAAAACAATATATGCTATATGAAGAATTAGAAAAAGTGTTAATGAAACAGTGGCGTTATCAACCTACTATGCACTGTTCCACAGCTTGTTACTATACGGTACAATATCGTGGTGTACTGCACACAATCAGATCTTCAAAAGATCTTTGTTCTACAAAAACAAGCGGTAAGAACCATATCCAATATAAACTCCAGTGTCGTTTCCTGTAAACCCCTATTTAAGAAATATAAAATAATGACCCTATACTCCATTGTCGTGTATCAGCTTTTGTGTAACACTAAAACCAAGCTTACGGATCTACCAGCAAATTGTGACTATCACACCTACAACACAAGAAGGACAGATGACCTGGTGATACCAGCCCACAGATTATTGAAGACCAGTAGGAAATTGAATGGCCTTCGACTGTTCAATTATCTCCCTCAGCAAATTAGATCACTACCCTTAACACAATTCAAATATAAACTGAAACATCAAATGACCAAATGTATACTGTATAGTGTAAATGTTTTTTCCATAAAAAAGTTAATCATTAATAGTTTTTTTGCACTCATGATTTCAAAATTAATATTTCCCGGTCATTCCCGATGCGCCGAAAATGACTTTTCCCGCACCGGGGTGTTTTTTACTTTCCCACAAAAACTATGGCAATTGTGTGTTCCAGAGGCGCTGTAAACGTCAACAAAAGCTAACAGGTGCTAGGATACCTATAAAAATTTAGTAATTTGTGCTGCCAACTCAGTAAAGTTGTAAAACACTAAATAATATTTTTTTAACTTTTTCAAATATTTTGAGTTATTCGTTACAAAAAACATTGTACCTACCTCTTTCGGGAAGAATTTTCCCGAATTCGCACTATATGCAGCACTCCCTTCGGTCGTGCTGCAAACAAAGTGCTCATTCGGGAAAATTAACTTCCCGAACTTGTTAGGTAAATAACTATTCCAGTACTACTCTAAATAACATTTGTTTTTGCTTATTGCTATCCCTTTGACATGTCCTATGCTGTATTGTAACTGCAATGGATCAGTAATTATTATTATTATTATTAATTAACGCTAGTGATCCTATTTGTGTACTGTTCAATGGTAGCAGTCATTTCTTACCCACTCATTAATGCCAGCCATCATATTCTGGGTAATAGTTAAAGCCAGTAATCATATTTCATGTACTAGTGAATGTTTGTAGCCGTATTTTGTGTGCTGTTGAATAGCAACAACCTTGTCGGAGTACTAATTAATGCCAGCAGCCCTATTTTGTGTACTAATGACTGTCCAGAACTACATTTGTGTGTAAGAACAATAGACCTATTTGTTAAATGTTACCGTTGTATTTTCTTTGTGTTGCATGCCGAGTTTCAGGTTAAGCAGTCTGTAGTGTAAGATTGATGTAAAGCGGAGCCTGGACAAAGTTGTGGGCATCAAGGTAGGTCTAAGCGCCGTGAAGCGCTCCAGTTACTGGTTCCAGGTGGTCAAAAGGCTGCACGCATACCCTGCCCATTTGGTGAACAGAAATGCCTGGAGGCTGGATCAGGTTTCTGTTGGTTGCACTGGTTCTTTATCCCTAATTTTTAAGCACATGAATGAGACTGCATTCATGTATTAAGCCAATGTAGTCAATGACACTTAAAGGGATGATAATTAGATAACTACCCGAAGTGCAGCCTCACATTTCAATTTAGGCTTGGAAAGATAGTATCGATGTAATTGAATCAAACAGTAAATGTCGATTGATTTTATTACAAAAATAAATGGGCTTTTATACAATATAACTGCTTAGATACTAAATAAAAACATTTCAAAGTGCAAAGGTATAGTTCACTAGAACGATTCTAAAATTGCAAAATAAGTAGTAAGCAATTATAGTTCCGCCTTGTCTGCGAGTTCGTGCGATGAACTTGAAGTTCTAGGTCATTTCGTAATATAATATGCTTACTGTTGTGATAGCGGTCTTTAAACCGACTAAATATGAAAGCAAAACTGGCTTTTAAATTGTGAACGATATTTCGTAAATTTTGACTGAAATTTATATCTGTTTAAGAGCGGGACCGTAGTAGTGGGGATTCGATTGTAATTTTAATTTCCACACGAATTACGGAATAATAGCACAAGAGCACGGTAGTATAAGAAATACCTCTAATAAATGAATTTGGGTAGCAGATGTATCGTTCACGCCTCTATCAAAGAGAGGGCGCTAAAGTTTTAGACAGAGGCTACCTGCGTGCATTACCAAGAACAGTAATTCTTATCTTATCGCTATGCAGCAGCGCACACGTGTTTGCTGGTTTCGTTTTTCGTGCTGCGCTCGCATGTAGGGCTATTTTCGGACTTCGGCCGTTGGCACGAAATTGTTTGAAGTGCACGTTGCCCTTGCTATCAAATTTGACAAAGAGATCGCTTCTGCAACCCCCAATTTCATTTTTCGAGATGACACGGGTTATGTATGTGCATACGCACTTTGAAGGATTTTTAAAAAAATTGCCCTGAACCGGCTTCGAACTCGCTACCTACCTAACGCTCGCGCACGCAAATCTCGTGTTCGTTTTTACTAAGGATGTTCCGAATACTCGTATTCGTATTCGCAAGTATTCGCTATATTTTCAATATTTGTATTCGTAATCGTATTCGCCAAAATTAACACGAATATTATACGAGTATTTGACATTAAAATTATAGAAATATAGATAAGAATTTTAATAAAAATATAAAACAGGTATTCATACATTAAATAAAAAACAAAACTATTTTCCATACTATTTCTAAAATTTTGCAGCGCGTACAAAAACGATGTTGATGTTGATATTATTCACTCAAGGTCATGTATTCGTATTCGTATTCGCGAATATTCATAAGAGTATTTGTATTCGGTATTCGTATTCGCGAATACGAATTTTTGTATATTCGGAACATCCCTAGTTTTTACTGCCTCTAACCCGCGCCTAGTGCTTGCGTCGGCTGCTCCTTGCTACTTGACCAAAACGGTTCGATCTTTCTCTCTCTCTCTCTTGAATTGAACTGTTCGGTCGAATATCTGATGTGCTTCTGTTTTTCGGATCCGTTGTTCGTTCTCTACTTATTTTTTTTTTACTTAAAACCCTTACTATTTTCTTCTTAATACAGTACTTCTTACGTACAAGTCCATCGTTTTTTATATGTATCTTTATTTTAATTCCATGCTTAAATACTTTTAATATCCATCTTTCACTTGTTCATGTCTTGTCTTACGTTAACCTTTTGTTTTTTAAATCTTTTCTAGAGTTTTAGTTTTAAAAAACCCATTTTTCATATGGACCTTATGTTTTTTAAATCTTTTCTTACGTTTTTCTTGTAAAAAAATCAGTCTTAGGTTTTCCTTTAAAAAAACACGCTTTTCATGTTAATCTTTTGTTTTTTAAATGTTTTCTTACGTTTTAGTTAAAAAAACGCTTTTTCATATTAACCTTTTGTTTTTTAAATCTTTTCTTGCGTTCAAGTTTCAAAAACTCTTTTCATATGGATCTTACGTTTTTTAAATCTTTTCTTACGTTTTTCTTGTAAAAAACTCAGTCTTAGGTTTGCCTTAAAAAAACACGCTTTTGATGTTAATCTTTTGTGTTTTAAATCTTTTCTTACGTTTTAGTTAAAAATACGCTTTTTCATATGGATCTTCCGTTGTTTAAATCTTTTCTTACGTTTTAGTTTTAAAAATCCCTTTTTTCATATGGATCTTTCGTTTTTTAAATATTTTCTTGCATTTTAGTTTTAAAAAAACTCTTTTTTATATAGATCGTATGTTTTTAAATCTTCTCTTACGGTTTTCTTAAAAAAAAACTCTTTTTTCACGTGCATCTTACGTTTTTATGTTTTTTCTTACGTTTTAGTTTTAAGAAACTTTTATAATCTAGAAAGTATTATCATCAGAAACCTTTTTTTCTATAGCAAGAACTTAACAATTTCAAAAGAAAATAATGACAGTCAATCACATTTCAAGATCTCAGTAGCTAGATTGGGTTGCTACGATAATACGAAGCTGTCATGTTTAATTTAAACAAAAGTTAGAAAATTAAATTACTTTTCCGTCAATCGTGTATATATCGACTCATTAATGCATGATTTTGTCTAAAAAATCATGCATTAATCGACCTGTTTTCGCAATGATTTTATATAGGCAACCATACGTACTAAACGTCAAATGTATCTGAAATGTCAAAACTAAAGGTTAAATTACTCCGTGGATTTATTAATATTAATATTTACATTAGAAAACGCTTCGCTCAATATCTTTGTGGCAGTTTCTATTTTATTTCCTATCGAGTTCTCAATGTATCCTTCGGCAACAGAGGCGGATTTTCAACCGCCAAGTCTTTTAATTGCTGCAAAATCCGCTCCGGCATCGGCAACCATACGTACTAAACGTCAAATGTATCGGAAATGTCAAAACTAATACATATTTGTGATGGATTTTAATAAACGTACGATTGACGGAAAAGTCTTGTAACCAACTCTTATGTTAATCGGTGATTAATAATCTCGCTCATTAACGTGTTCGCTCGCTCCACTCGCTCACACGTTAAAATCTCTCGATTATTAATCACCTTTATTAACACACTTGTTGGTTAAATAACCATTATCTATCCTTGATGTTAAAGTGCTACTTTATCTACCCTTGCTGTTAAAGTAAAACTTGACCTTTTGTTTTGAGTTGATAAAAGCACACTTTAACATGTGCTATAGAAAAAACAAATATAATCACCGAGTGGAGCATCTGTCGCCGTGGGTTATGGTGTGACAGCTGCTGTGGCCGTGTGCTATTAGCTCGGGCGATTCAGTATGTTCATATATCATTACAGTGGCGCGTTATTTGAACAACAGAGGGTGGCGAAGGGGTACAGTGCTCGCCTGTCACGCGGGTGGCCTGGGTTCGATTCCCGGCCGATGCATCCTTTTTTTTTTAAATTTATATTAATGAAATTTACCTGACTACGTTTGCGGATAAAATAGTATATGTTATTCGGAGTAAAAGTGACTTTATGTGGCTTAGCTGAATTATTTGCCTTACTAACGTTCGGCTAAATAAACTTCAGCTTCGCCACATAAAGTATCACTTTTACTCCTAATAACATAATCTACTATTAATAATAGATACTCTCTGTTTTTGTTATTTTCTCTGCGTTATAGTGCGACTATAAAGTTTCTTATTATTTTCCATTAATAGTATGTTGTAGATATTAACTATACAAGTTTGATTATGAGCATCTTCACGATACGAGTTTGATTGCCAAAATGAGGCGGTGAGCCAAGTTTTGTGGCAACCAAACGAGTCTAGTTAAGATGCTCATAAGCAAACGTGTATTTTTCAATATTTTATCTTCATCAATAAATTCAGGCATTTGTCAGTACATTGCAAAGTTTAAATTTCCCGCCATCGTGCTCTGCATGACCATACGAAACTTCTAACTTGATAATGAGTTTTTTCTACTCCTTTATTAGTAAATTGCTCATTAAGCACTGTTTACTTGATTAGTAAATTCGTTGTTACAAACAGTGTTACGTAATGACTAACACGTAATTTTTTTTATTACGTTACAGTTAGCTTATGTTGTTTGTACGAAGCGGTGTAGGGATGTGACTGCAGCCGCCTAATTTTTAAGATGGTGTGACAGATAGTTTGACAGTTAATAAAATATTTCTTTTTCGTTTAACGAAATGAGTGTGATCGTAGAAAAAGTATAGTACGCAACTCGAGCTATAGAGCAATTACACGCTCGTGGAATTACACACGCGCCGCTACGCGGCTTGTGCGTAACTTTTCCAACTCGCGTGTAATATGCTTCCTACAGCTCTCGTTGTGTAATATACTATTATGTAACACTGTGTCCCCATTGCTTCATCATAAGCCAAACGCATTTCAGTTTTACCGCTGTTTCAATTCAAATTTTGCGATAAACGCTCAAAACTTTGCCGCTAAAACTGCATCCCATTTACATAACCAAAATCGCAATTCACAAATCACCAGGCATGTCATGTGACGTCACAGAACAGTTGACGGCGCCATCTATCAAACAGTTGCCCAAGTTTAGGGCAGCTATTATGGCGAAGGCATATTCCAGTGTCACAATTCTCGCACTAAAATCTGTCGTTTAGGTTTACGTGTCTAGCAATGTGGTTTATATTCCACAATTAGTTTTATAATAACATTATCTAGGGAATAAGCTATTAACATGTCAAGTTTGGACCAAAAAGAAATTCAAATATTTATATTTTATTTATTTAATATTTCTGTTATTTGACTTCACATCCAGGTGAAATTTGATCACACCCTTCAGCGTGTTGTTTTCTAACAATATATATGAAAATAATTGGTAAATTTTAACTGTGAACGACGTCTAACAGATTTTAAAATACCGTGTTGTTTCTATGGTGCTGCCATCTTATAGGAAAAAGTGCAGCGGTCCCCGTCTTAATTCAAAATTAAACATTTGGCTTTCGGGGTTCTGTCAAATGTGGGTCCCAAATTCCGATTCCCGTGGCGCCCTATTATTTGGTAACACCCTGTATATGTCGTCACACTTGTCCCTATGGCGTCCCGTTCATAGGACCACGCCCATCTCCCTGAGCACATTAAGCCGAGGCTATTAGTCTGTTTTCGAGAATTCCAGGGCAAGTGGTGATGTTTCCCGGACGTGATAAGTGGCACTCTCGTAACCCGAGGTGTCACTAAAACAGTTTTATACTGTAACAGTTGTTCAACATGTATGTTTCATATGGGGGCTGCAAAGATATATGTTTCTAAATTTTATATTCCTCTTAAATGGCTACACCTGAGGAACATTGTTATTTATCATTATTATCTTTTGATCAGCAAACTGTTACAGATGTCTACCCCTCGGTATCTTTGTGACAAGCTTATTTTTAGAAATTATATTCATCAACGACAACTTAAAAGAATTATTCGAATGATCACGATTCCTTTGTACTGTACAACTATGTTTCGGAGATCTTACCATTTCGTAGGTCATAAGATATACAATAATAGATATTTACATAAGAGTCGGAAAAATTTTGCATTACTGTCCGAGGCAAGTGAGACATTTTACTGACGAGACTTGTATTAAATTTTTTCTGAAATCCCCAATTCTAATAAAAATTAATGTTTATTAATTTAATAAATTGAATGGGCAAGAATCTGAAGTTTGTGCAAACAAATGGACATTGGAGCTCTAGATTTAAGTGGCAGACTTATGTTATGTATGGAATTTTAGTTCAAGCTTTACTGTCTTCTCGAGTGTTTCTGCCGAAAATTCAACGTAGTTTAATTTTTAAAACACGGAAAACCACGTCGTCAAGGCGTAAAGTTTCTGCTTCAGATTTGCCAGACAAAAAACGCAGAAAAGTTTTGTTTTTTTGAGGCTGCATAGTATAAATAAATCTAGTTAATGGAACCTAACCCCGTTTTTATCATTTCTGTGTTTACTTGCGCATCGCGGTTTTGCGCTTCGCGGGATTCTTCTGGAACGTAACCCCCGCGAATGGCAAGGTCTGCCTATATAAACCTTTCCTCGGATCTATTCCTGCAATCCTTTGCGCTACAACCAGCTACGTTATTGAAACTTACTAAAGTTTAAAGAATAATTTGAAAATTTACGTCAAATTAATAGTTTTTTCCCAAGTTGGTGAAACTGACAATTCATGTCAGTTTTACCAACCTTGTTTTTTCAATATTTTATTAAATCTTGGTAGCCATGAAAAAATTATCCAACTTTTTTGCTATTTGCTCTAATCTTATTAGAGTATTATACACACTACATGTAATCAGTTTAGAAAGTTAGGTGTCTGAATAGCTTTAGCAGCAACACATATATTTGGAAATAAAGAAAATTTTATTATTATTATTAAATATGAAAATCAATATGCAACTATGTCATTGGTGTTGCATCAAGATTCATCTGCTGCAAGTTTGTTCTGATAACAGTGTTGAGTGTCAGTGTTCTAGACTATTCATTTATGATGCAGGTATTGTGTTGAAAATTAAATTACCTGCATGCAAATGCGATAGAGGCAGTGAGATACAGAATTCCATAGTTTAATTTTTTCAAAAAGAAAACAATTGCTTCAATTTACAAAATTGGAAGAGTATTGATCAATATAAAATCATAAAATTAAGTTTACCTTAGCTCTCCAATGGTGAATTTCACCTTTACGCTCCTGTATTGTTTTGTCGAAAGTTTTGCACTTCTGATCGATTTCTATCTTGTCAGATTTTATTTGGTTTTCCTGTTTTGTAAGGGCAGCTACCTCGTTCTTTATTTCTGCAACAAACATAAAATATATAAAAAGAACACAATAAAAAAACTATAACAATAGTAGCGATAACAATAATAAAGCCGGGCAGTGTCCTTGGGCCAGTATTATATCTGTTATATCACTGCCTCCTACACTTACAAGCCAATTTTTGTACTGTTTATTTATAAAAATGTCTGTTGAAATGTGGCATGTGATTAAATATTAATATGTTGGACTGCTCTAAGTTGGACGAAATACATTTATTTATATTACTGTACTGTTCGTGATAAGTGCAAGTAAAATTGCTGCTAGAATTCATGGGGTTTATTAGGTATTTCACTGAGGTAAGTAACAACCTAACCTCATTTTTAGAGCATTTCTTGTAACTTTTAATTTTATATTTAGAATGCCATGAAGACGCTGTGTACCAACCACAACAGTACCTTAAAAGAACATCGTATGCAAACGCTAACAACATTTTCTTTTCAAATGAACGAGATCCGAAAGAAAGCATGGCTGCGTGCAACAGCACGAGAACGTTGGACCCTAACAAAAAGTTCTGTCGTGTGTGAAATACATTTTAATGGAAAATACATTTGAAAACGTTAGAAATGAGAGTGGGGAAATGCAGAACTGTTGATGCATTACCCTCAATTAGCTGACAAAGCTGTCCCAAGCGTATTTCCAAATTTATCAACATATTGTCGTCGAAAGCGCCTCAAGAAAGGACAAATCCTGAATGTAGAAGAAGACAAATATTGGAAAGACATGCAAAAACAGTGAAAGTGTTTTTAAGTGATGACACCAGCAGTTTTTTGAAGTTTATGGAACAATTTGCGTCGCACAAATTTAGATGTTACCAAGCAGATAAGTTTATTATGTTCACATAAGATTATTTACAGCTGTAGCACCATATTTTTGCATATATGTTGTACTCTCAATCAGCAGTGGTGTATAGGAAGTTATAAACTTTAAAATAATTACAGAAATGTTCGTTTATACATATGTTACATGGGTTAGGTTGTTTTATTTTTATAAATATACTGTTACATGTTTGTATTACTCGACTATGTAAATAAATGTCACCATTACAGAAGCTATCTTCAGTTGATTACAGAGTAAAATTTGATAAAGAGTAAAACTGTGCTCTTAAAGCAAAATTATTTCAAATGGGAGTATTGTAATTTAGGACCACCAACTACCAGAGATGCAATGTTGCCAAGTCTAACAGCATGGCTTGTAAGTGTAGGAGGCAGTGGTTATATATATGTGACATTCCTGAAAAAGAAAATATTAGATTAGCTACATTTGCGGATGACACCGCAGTTCTAGCTGTAGGAAATGATATAGAAGAAACAACGGCTAAACTCCAAGGCGCAATTAATAAAATAAAAACATTGATGAAACAGTGGCGGATAGAGACTAATGAAGGGAAATCTGCTCATGTAAATTTTACGAACAGAAAAATAAACTATCTCCCAGTAAACTTGAATAATAACACAATCCCACACCAAGGAACAGCCAAATACCTAGGCTTAAATTTAGATGGAAAATTGAAGTGGAAAGAGCATGTTAAAAAGAAAACAACAGAAATAAAACTAAAATGTAACAGCATGTATTGGCTCCTGGGAAGAAATTCCCAACTATCAATTCAAAATAAAGTACTGGTCTATAAGCAGGTGATACGACCAGTATGGTTGTACGGCATCCAGCTGTGGGGCTGTACAAAAAAGAGCAACTATGCTTGCATTCAGAAATTCCAAAACCGAGTTCTAAGAAATATGGTAAATGCACCATGGATCTGCATCCGGAACTCCAGGTGGAGATGGTCGAGGACGTGATCAGGAAGAGTGCCAACAGTCATGAGGAGCAGCTCCATAGACATCCAAATCCAGAAGTCCTACAACTTCTAGCCAATCGGGATCTTCTCCGCAGGCTCAAAAGAACAAAACCCTTTGAGCTCGTGTAGTGAAGCATAACTCAGTATACTCCATTCACTGTAACCCTGGATTGTAAAAAATGACGTTTTATGGTAGCACTGTTGAATTTCTATTGGTTTTTTTGTTACTACTAGGTTGGTCAACCCAAAAGCGTAATTTTTAAAACTTGCGTTTTTGTTACTTGGCAACTTTTATTTATTTTTGCTTAAGTCAGAACCTATAATTTATAGTTTTGACATCAGTAGCTCAATTAATTGTTTCTAGTTACCCATAGCATGACTTAAAAGTATTAACCATGATATAAAGGGTTGTTTTTAATTGGATTTTGACATTGACAATCCGGGACTATAGTGAATAGAGTTTAGTGAAAAGCAGAGTATAGTGCAAGTGTAGCCAAGTCAGGGTTGTGTGCGAAATGTCACAGAAACTAAGATGGGTCGAGGGAAACATCTGGACTATATATAGTAGTTTAGGGCATAAATAAAATGTTAGTTAATCCTACAGATTAGGTGCATTGTTTAATAAATAAATTTTAAAAAAAAAGAAAAAAAAATCTGTGGGAGCATGATGATGTCATCAATGATTTTCTTAAATAGAAATGTGGGTCATGCGATAACTCGAGAAGATTTCACTTTTTACATTACGAGAGAATAGTTCGAATGAACGAGCGACGTTAGGAGCGAGTTATTTAAAATTCTCGAGTAATGTAGAAAGCAAATAACGTTACGTATATCGTAACACCGTTTATTTTATCCTATTCAAAAAATAGGCAAAATTTTTATTAATGACACAACAGCGAGGCATATATCTGCTATGGCTGTGATGGTATCACTCAATACTGTATTATTAGTAGCACTGTTAGGTTATGTTAAATTCGAGATTAGCAGGTTAAGTTTTGCGTCAGTCTGTGTCAAATAACGAACAAAACCTAACCTACTAACAACGAATTTGACATAGACTGACATTGTCGCTAACAATACACGTCAGTACTGCCAACATGTGATTAAATGCTAATAAAGTATCGGTATGTTATTTTTCTTAACAACACTAGTGCTGTTAAATGCATCTTAACACAACTCGTTGCTGAGGAGTTATTATCATAGTAACACAATAGGATAAAATAAAAGACCTTTCAAAAGAGGGATCGCATGACCCACATTTCTATTTTAAAAAAATCATTGATGACGTCATAAATAAAAAGAAAATCTGATGGAACACACGTTTAAAAATAAAAATCGACGGGTTTTAGGATTTTTCTGAAGTCACTGATGTTCAAAATAATGAATTTATTTTTACAAAATAATGAATTTATTCCTTTCATTTGCACCATACTGTATATGTAGGTGCCTCTGGTCAATTATACTTATAAGTTGTATTTTGCTCACATAGCAATTAATGCATTTATGATTTTCTATTACATTTTTTTCCCCATTATCTTTAACAAATTATAATAATCAATAAATATGCTGAGCCCTTAAAATTATATGTATTTTTCTGTTGTCTGAAAAAGTAACTGCCGAATAACAATAAACTGAACAAATACATACCACCACATTCCTCTTCGACATCTGCCAACTGACCCGTGATGTCTTCTATGGTTGTTAATAACTGTTGTCCATCGCCTTCAATTTCTTCTCTTTGAGCTTTCATCTTTTTTAAATTGTTTTCAGCGTTAACTATATCCTGTTCCATTGTTGCAATTTTTTCAGCTGATTTTTTTCTATTTCTATAAATAATGTTCTTAGTACAATTTTTAATCACTTATAATTACACGAGAGCTTTTTTTTGTCGAAGTAAACTTGACATTTTAATGAGAATTTCGTTGCTTGGCAATTTAACAAAAAAAAAAAACTGCCTCTAAAAAATTACGAGTCCGAAGGACGAGTAATTTTTTCTGGCAGTTTTTTTAGTGGAATTGCCTAAAGACAAGAAAACTTGAATAATAAATGTTAAGTTACTTTGATAAAAAAAAATTTGAGTGTAATTCGGTATGACAATTTAATGAATACACATTACATTTACCTATTAGGTCACTGTCACTTGTGACAAAAAAAAATGCGGCTTATGGGATTTTTAGTGTATGCATTAAATTGTCAAGGAAATAAATATGTGCTCCTCCCCTTGCACTGCACCAAGCAAAATAAAAATTATATATATTATTATATCATATAATAAACATAACATACCTTTCGGCTGTTTTTATTCCAACCCGTAGTCTCGTAATTTCAGCTTTACATTTATCAATTGTATTTGTGGCATCTTTTAAGTTCTTATCCATGGCTTTCATTTTTCCCACTGTTTTCTCTTTTATTTCTGCAGTTAAGTGATCTACCTGAACTTGTATTTCTCCGGCAGCTGCAGATGCCTTCTCATATTTTGCTTTCTTATCGTTTATAACCTTAGTTAACTTCTTTACCGTTGCAGGATCAGCTTGGGTCGATTTACTTTTAGCTTCTTGCGCTTTTAATTGTTTTGCAAGTAGAGGTTCTTGTTGTTGAGACGACTAAAAATAATTTATTTTACTACCTAACATTAACATAAAAATCTGGTGTGATACACTCACACAACTTCCTTTTACAGTGATCTTATAATTAGTCAAAAATTTCATTTTTAACAAATTCTATAAAAACGGTACAAAATAGAGTGTTAGTTGAAGAGACAAATTCTCTATAAAATTTTAAGCTGAATTAAAAAGTGTAATAATATACCGGGTGTTCTATTTAAAATAGAAGTTAATAAAAAAATAGAAGAAAAAACAAGAGAAGCCCACTTTAGAAGTATTCAACTGGAAAATCACCTAACTCACATCAATACACATTAAAAATGTAATAAAAATGTAAAGTTTGAAAAAAATCGTTAGAGCCGTTTTTGACTGTCAAAATACGTATTTAGCAGTTGTTAAATATGTGTGTGGTGAGGGGTTTTAACGAATTTGTGATAAATCAATTTACTTAACTCTAACACCCGTATTCATAGTCGTTCGCCAGCGGCTCGCCGGCGACTCGCCAGAGTTTCGTTATGAATAGTATGTTGGCGGCACTGTACGTCTATGTCAAATTCGAGGTTAGCAGGTTAGATTATGTGTCAGTTTCTGTCAAAACTGACTGAAAACCTAACCTGATCACCTCGAATTTGACGTACAGTGCCGCCAACATACTATTCATAACAAAACTCCGGCGAGTCGCCGGCGATCCGCTGGCGAACGACTATGAATACGGGTGTAAGTTTATTGTATATCATAATTGTAATTCTGGCTAAATAATAATAATATACAGGGTGTCATGGATGTCCACGTAATAATTTTAAACAGCGATAGAGCTCACCTAACTGAATAACTTTTCTATTTATTGTTTTTTTTTAATCGTATTTTTTTTGGAATCATTTATACCCCCTATATTTGACAAGCTATTCAGCAAGGAGATGGTTAAAGGTGAATGACACTACACTAAAACTGCAAAGCTCTTGTCCCACAAAAACGTGCGGTCAATAGCTGGGCATAGACAAACATTCAAAACCGGCACAAATGTACGTCACACTTTTTCCGGCAGGATTATGCGTGGCATTCCAGAAGTGGCATTGCCCATAGACATGCATTTTATTGTAACCGTTTTGAACACCGCTTTAAAACGGCAAATGAATAAGTGTGTGTCTATGTCTAAAAGCCGGCATTTTTTCCTGTCGTGTGGCGTGGCACTTGGAATGTTGAAATTTTCAACACTCTTTCCTGGTGTGTGAAAATGATTTCTGTTCACTATCATCTAGTTGCGTTTACTACCAGTGCCAGTGTGCAGAAAAATATTAATAATAATATTTATTTGTAAAACGTTCGCAAACATGAAAAAAAAGAAGCATGCAACAGTGTGTGCGTTAATTTACACGGAAGTAATTTAAAAGCAAAGAAATACTAAAATGCCTAGGCTCGGGCAGAAAAGGGTAGTTCTTTAATTTTTCAATTTTTTTAAAATTTCATTGTAGCTGATTTTACAAATAGTAGAAACTGAATGCTAAAGAAACACACTAAACTATTATACGCAAAGGAAACTAATAACAAAATAAATTTAACAGGAACACTAATACAAAGCTCTAATATAAATGTTAATGTTACAATATGTGGTGTTTTTAGTAGGTATATTCGACACTACCTCTGCCATCACTTCTTATCTACATCTGTTTCTGCTGCAGCAGCAGTTGTTTTATTTTGATTCTTCTATCAATCATATTTCTTGGAACCTTGTATTTCTTTTAATTTTTACTTATATTAAATGTGGATCAAGGTGTTATTCACATAAAGCCACAATTAATCGTTTTAAAAAAACATTTGGAACCCAGTTTTAAAGTAGCGCATAGCTAGAAATTGGATACACCATTTTTGGAAAACAACTCGTAAATTATATTTGAGGCATTGAACCAGAATTTGCAGAAATTGCCCGAAATCGGTAAAACGTAATATTTTCTTGGAAAATCGGGACATTTCGAGACAGTATTTCGTTGTGGGACAACTACCTTCAAATCAGTACAGGACGTATGGCAACCATAAGTATAGGGCACATGACCAAAAATTAAGAAAACATTGATTGTAAAATACTAAATTTAATTCCAATAACTTCAAAAACAACTAAATTAAATGTTCAAATTGTGCACCGTTGTCAGCCTGACAGTAGCCAAGATGATCGACATGTTTTTTATTGATTGCTAGCATTGATAAAAACATAAAATCATACTTCATAAAATTAAATTTAATATTTTGCAATTTTAAAATTGTTTTTCTTAATTTTTGGTCATGTGACCTATACGCAAAAATTGGTTTAGCATAAGTAAAAAAATATGTTCTATCAAATTCCGTAATAAAAAACCATTGATGACGTCATACTTCCTGCAAGTATGCATTTTATATGAAAAAATGCACAAATAAAAATAAAATCGAAGGGTCCCTCTCTTTTTTCCGAAAGTTATTCCTTGAATTTTGAACGGATTTATCCACTACACCACTATTTGGGTGATTAAATAACTAGCGACAGAACTCACTATCCGGAAATAAAAAGGTAAAATAAGGCAGTGACAAAAAGTGCTGAGTGCTTGCATCTGTTACTAAGGGCAAAAACATCTACTCAACCAATGACCCTTTTTAAGTTAAAACTCCATTCCAATCAATAACAGAATAGCTATTTATGCAACAAGTGCTAAAAGTTGATGACTTTTAGCACGAGTTTGCATACAATATTTTATCTACGACCTTAAATTTACTGTTATTAATGTCGATTTAACAAAGGTTTGCATTTATGACAGTTATAATTTGTCATAATAAAGAGATGGCCTTGACGCGCAGGTGATTGTTTGTGGAGCCAGTACTGTCAAAGTCAGTTATCCAAGGTAATTATAATAGTACACATCTGACTTTATTCATTACATAATGCTTTAATTATTTAAAAAACACCTAGCTCTAATGCAAGAAGTAACTAGAATAACTTTGCAACCTCACTTCCAGTTCGAAATTGTAGTTTTATAACCTCACTTCACTTTTAGCACATAGGCGAAAAGTAAACAGCTGATCTCATTTTAAACAAGCTAAATTATAAAACATCACTTTTAGTGAAAAAAACTAGCGCTAAAAGGCCTACTTTTAGTGGTGGTCATCGAAAAAGGTTTTTATGCATAAAATCAGCTCTCAGCAATTTTTGTATTTGTTGGAGCCACAATTTTATTACAGCTTATTTTTTTATACCGGGTGGCCATAAACATCTGAGATCCCGGTAGCCATGGAATTAGCTACTTATAAATTTTGGTTAGCATTATACATATTTCAATTATAATAAGTATTGGTACAAAATGTAATATAACACAAATAAGAGGAGGGGAATGTGCCCCAGATTCTGCAGTTTAGCCTACGACTCGATTATAAAAATCTCCTGTTCTAACTTCAATACTTACTGCAATCTGTAATAATTTTTGACAGATAGGAATTTTAGTTGTGATGACATTAATGACATTTAGTTTAGTTGGATTCATCACTTTAATAAAGCGGTGTTGATTCCAAAGGTAATGTGATATCAGATATTTATGGCCACCCGGTATTAATTAATTACCTAGCAACTGACAGTTCATATATTTATATATTCACTCATTATTAGATTCCACTATATTTTGTAAAATGTCGCAATTTGACAGTTTACTTAATAGTTATTTACTATACAAGTGGGATAAGATCATCATTAATATACGTGTGTGTAAGTTACAAACGAGTGCGTGTTAAGAAACATTTTCAAGGTGAATACAGTGACTTGATAAATTGATGTGTACAAGTGAGGAACAAATAAATATATTAATTAATTAATGTCTGAAGAAGTTAGTTTTAACACTAACGAAACGTAATGCTGCTGATTATATAATTCAGTACCCGAAGACTGAAGAAAATTTGGCTGTTTTATTTATTTTCTGAACCCATTTTAAAATTAAATGTGACATTATCTTGTATTGATCTAAAAGCAATCTGTTAACATTTCTATTCAGTTACTAGTCTCTCAAATGCCGATTTAACTCTTATCTTGACATATTACTTGTTTTATTAAACAGCCTTTTTTTATCTAATATTATAGATATTTATCTTCATCGGTGTTGTTATAGACTCTTAACCAAATTAATTTTACTATCGTTAAGAGCTTCATTACTGCACTCAGTGCGGTAATGGATAGATATTACCGCACTCAGTGCGGTAATGGATAGATATTACCGCACTCAGTGCGGTAATGAACATTACCGCCCTCTTTTTATATAAAAAAATACATCGAACCAAAGTTTATTGATGAAGATAAAATATTGAATAATACACGCTTGTTTATGGCACATGGCAAAACTCGTATGATTGCCGCAAACTCGTTTTGTTAAGATGCTCATAATCAAACTTGTATCTTTAATATCTATAACGATACAAGTTTGATTATGAGCATCTTAACGACACGAGTTTTATTGCCAAAAACGAGGCGGTTCATCAATAAATTCTGGTTCAATGGATTTCTTTATACAAAAAGAGTGCGGTAATATTCATTACTGCACTGAGTGTGGTAATGAAGATACTAACATTAATTTGGTTAAGAGTCTATAACAACACTGATGAAGATAATAGATATTAACGATACAAGTTTGATTATGAGCATCTTAACGACACGAGTTTGATTGCCAAAAACGAGGCGGTGAGCCGAGTTTTGCGGCAATCAAACGAGTCTCGTTAAGTGCCGTAAGCAAACGTGTATTGTTCAATATTTTATCTTCATCAATAAATTCTGGTTCAATGTATTTCTTTATACAAAAAGAGTGCGGCAATGAAGCTCTTAACGATACTAAAATTAATTTGGTTCAGAGTCTATAACAACACTGATGAAGATAAACATTTTTAACGAAACCATAACCAATTCTGTTATTATTTTTATTCCGAGCCGCTGGTCAGACTAATTTAAAACTATAGTTGGTACATCTTTAACAATTGTCTTGGACTATTATTATTATATCCTCTTGGTCACCACTCCTCTGCACAGAAGACGTGTGAAGAAGATAAATGTTAAAATTTAAAATGTGTGAAGAATCATCATGACCCAAATTTAGTCTCCATGAAATTGATTACTACCCATAAACTTTAAATCTCCTTCCAATTAGGACTATTCCAAGTGTAATTTTGTTAAACAGACTGGTTATAATTTCAGATATGTTTTAGTGATGACTGATAAACAAACATTTTTAATGTTGGTCAACAAGTCCCAGTTTCTGCAGAGACGCTAATGAAAAATACTATTTCGACTATAAAACATTCCACTAAAGTTATAATTTGGTCGGTGATCGGCGATTCAGGGGATGATGAACAGAACTGATACAAAGAAAAGTTGAGGAAAGGCGTCTACTAAAAAAAATGTTTCCAAATGGAGAGTCGTTTTATGCAAGATGAACTACCTGCAACACCATGTCTTAACCGGGAAATTTATTGGATATGAATCCCATAGCCAGTTTGTGGGATTTGGCGAAAAGAGAATAATGACGGTGATTACACAAATTTTTAATTTCATTTTTTGGCAAAAATAATTAAATATTAGATTATTATCACTAAATCTAACCTGTAATTCAATTGAATATTTTTCCAAGTTTATCTTCATTTGTTTGAGCTCTGGTTCTAATGTGGCAATTTGATTTTCAAAAGTGGCCTGTTTTTGACGCAGCTGTCGAACTTCTTCCTCCATATCGTGCAGCTGCACTTCCATACGTTCTACATCTTTAGGTTCCACAGTGGTCACTGCTACCGATTGTCCCATCCGACCACGACATACACTTTTTCCACCACCACTCATGGTTCCTGCACAATAATAATAATTTGATAATGAACTGCATATTTCATGAATATTATACTGAAGAATAACTACTAAACCTGGCCATAGAAAATTAGTTGTTTGATAACCACCAAAAATGGTAATTTAAAATTATGTATATTTAAAAAAATATACGAATTTTTGTTTTTGTTGATGATATTTTTTTAATGAAATTATGTTATACATAAAACTATTTTCCATCTTAAATCCCTATGGCCAGGTTTGTTTGTAATCACTTGGTATATTACAATTCCTTTATAAAATGGAGATGATAAAATGTTGTGATAACTTCTGATATCATCACTTTTGATGATAAGTTCTTACATATATTGCAGACCAATCCAATTTGATTATATTTAATCACCTGAGTCAGTTGGACAAATCAGATCACACTTGAAGTGACAATTTTTTGTGAAATTAGTGATCCAATGAAATTAACTCTTTTCTAGTCATGTGGGAAAAATCAACCAATTGGATTATCCTTACATTGAAAACTACCCATGGGTTGTTATCACTTTGTGTACAGCGGTCAGTTCGGGTTGCTACGTTACGTCAAGTTTTTAACAGTTCGGAATGAAGTATTTTAAGATGTCATATTCTTTTCATAATTGCACTTCCACTAAATAAATGAAATAAATAGTTTCAAGGGCAAAAAATTGTCCAACCGAATATCCCACTACCATTGATAAATACTTATAATTTTATTACAACTTCCTCAAGCACGTTGCTTTTAGGCAACAGCCCTCCGCCGCTGGCTAATTAAAATTCAGTAGTATCATATGACAAGTTGGTGGCACTGTAAATCTATATCAAATTTGAGGTTAGCAGGTTAGGTTTTGCGTCAGTCTGTGTCAAAACTGACACAAAACCTAACCTGATAGCCTCGAATTTGACAACATAGACTTACAGTGCCACCAACATATTATTATAATGAAGTGTCTAATTAATTTGTCAGTAATAATGTATCAAGGGCAAATGATTTTGCCGGTAAAAATGTTTTACGAAAGTTTTTTGTTTTGGCAATGTCACACGACAAACTAACTTGATGAAATTCCCGAGCCGAAGGCAAGTTAGTTTATCAAGGAATATTGCCAAAAAACAACAAATCTTGAGTAAGACATTTTCCGAGCAAAATCATGAGCCCGAAATACATGTTTTTACGAACGACCAGAAACTATGCAGTTTCTGGAGAATTTTTCACCAGAAAGTAACGTTTTGTCGGTCAAGATCGAAAAACGGGCAATGCCTTCGCTACTATGGAAGCCAGTTTGTGTTTTGTTTGGATAAGTGAAATAATAGATACTAATGCCATATTTTTTTGAGTTCTCAAAAGAGAATTCGCAGGAATCTGCTTAATTCGCCTTACAAAACACTACTTTCCGGTCTCGTAACGTAAATTACTATTGTGGACTATTTCCCAAATATCAGTTCATTTTGTATCGGTATTCAATGAATGTGGATTAAATAGGCAAGGGACAATATACAGTAATACACACCAAATCTTGGCCTATGCAGATGATGTAACGATAATTGCTAAAAAACACCTTAAGAAATTAGTAAAAGACTTAGGAGATGCAGCGAGAACAATGGGCTTAATAATAAACGAACAAAAATCAAAGTTTATGATTATGGGAAGTACAGAAACTGATGAAGAGATAAAGGATCTTAGAATAAGAATGCAGAATAGAAGGGAATTTCTGTTTGAACAAGTAGTTAGCTTTACATATTTAGGAGTATTGATAACAAAAGACAACAGCAACAGTAAGGAGATACAAGCCAGACTTACAAAAGGAAACAAAGCAATTGGAGTAGCGAATACTTTGTTAAATTCCAAGTACCTGACAAAAAACACGAAAAAACGAATATACAAGACAATGATTAGACCAAGAAGACTATACTAAGGAGATGCAACTTCCTATGACCGCTGTATATAAAAGCGGCCCTTATGTCGGGGATAGCCGTCGCGGCGCTGTCGACAGCGTGTACTGCCGTTCGAGAGTTGGAAGCGAGCTAAATTAACCTGTAATCGCAGTTAAAAGGTCAGTTTACGGTTGTTAATCAAATTGGGTGTATTTCAAGTGTGTTATTAATTGTTAAAACATGGTCCACATTTCCAGTTACACTCAGCAAATGTTTGACATTGACAGTTAACGAGTTTTGTGAATGAATAATTGTACACCACGGCCGCCTTACTTGTCAGCTTTTAGCGGTCCGCTTCGAAACGGGAGTTGCGTGTCCTTAGTATAGTGTTCTTGGATTAGACCGACTGTGACATACGCAAGTGAAACATGGACTCTTAATAAAAGTGATCAACAGAAACTTGAGAGGTGGGAGAGAAAATTATTAAGAAAAATTTACGGTGGAAAAAAAGTTGGGGAAGTGTGGGTAAGAAGAACAAATGCCGAAATATACAGTCTATACAATGAAGCTAATTTAATAAAAACAGTGAAAGCGCAACAACTACGGTGGTTAGGTCATGTGGAATGGTTATCGGGTAATAGAATTACTAAATTTGTGTTGAGAGGTGGATTACTGGGTGTTAGACGAAGAGGAAGACCAAGGAAGAGATGGTTGGAAACGATAGAACAGGACATTAAAGTGTTAGGTATAAGAGAGTGGAGGACAGTTGCCAAGGACAGAACTAAGTGGAGAAAAACAATAAAACTAGCCCTAGGCCTTTAAGGCCTGTAGTGCTTATACATATATATATTCAATGAATGTGGCATTTTAGAATGACAGTTTAAATGACGTTTCTGAAATACCACCTTGATTAAAACAATATATTTGGTGGTTGCTACGGATACAAGTGGTAAAAAACTATTATCCCACGGGAAAATTTTGAATTTTTGCCACTATAAAAACACATGATTGGTTGAATTTTTGAAAATCATGGCATATGATTGGATAATAAGAGACGCAGGAAATAATAAAAAAAATGGCTTCTCACTTCGGTAAAAATTATCAATTTATTTAAGAACTTATCTTCCTGAACTCACTTTAAAGAAATAACCCGAGGCGAAGCCTCAGGTTATTTCTAGGCATTTCTACATGAAAAGCCTGAACAATTAATGTAAAGTTCTGCATTGTTTCTAGTAACTACGATATTGTCAGCCAGGTTATGATGCTTTATATAGTTATTATCATATAACAATAGATCAAATAAATTTACAATTAGAGTCGCCTGTGATATGTGTTATACGTTTGGCAGTACTGAAGTGTATTGTCAGTCTATGTCAAATTCGAGATTAGTAGGTTAGGTTTTGTTTGTTGTTTGCATATATGTAGGGGTAGATTGGGCAAAGTGGCCAGGGCGGGTAGTGTGGCCATCTCGATTTTCTCCGCTGGAGAGTGCTGCAACCTAGCGGAGAACGCATTAAACGTTAGAACTAGCCGGAATCAGTGTTGTCAGTGAATTTCAAAGTGAACGATACGCTGCTTTTTGTTTTGTGCACTTTTTGTTGTTTTTTACATGTCTGATATAAGGTAAGTGGCTAATAATGTTGCTGTTAATTAAATACTGTGTAGGGTTAAAATTATTTGCTGTAGAATTGATAAAACGTAATACTTTAGCCCTAGAAATCGTGTGGCGTAGCTCATCTAGATTTGACAGCAGACCACATTTTTCGTAATGGCGGCAGATCGGGTAAAGTGGCCGCTAAATTGGTCGGGTAAAGCGGCCAGGTGGCCAGTTTGCCCGACTTTATGAGTCAGTTACAACGGAATAAATTATTCATAATTTTTTACTCTTATTGTTATAATAAATAAGTTATTGATACGTGGATTAAATATTGCTTTATTAATCCGACCCCTGATTAATAAATAAACATTGTATAACCTATAAAATAGTAAATATTTATTAGAATAACATTAAAGCCTAAGAATTGCAAAACCTTACTGAAGCTATTGGTCCTTGTTACAGGACTTAATCAAGATGCCAACAAACTATGTAAGGAAATCAACCCAACAGTCATGGGATTCGGTTGCGATGACTTTGGCCATAGAAGAGGTAAGAAGTAATAATATTCCAATGGCAACAGCAGCCAAACAGTTTAATGTCCCAAGAAATACGCTGAAAAGAAGAGTTCTTAAAAAAAACCGTGATGCGGTCGAAGAGAAAAAAATTCTTGGAAATTACAGATGTGTATTTAACGAGGAACAAGAGGAAGAACTCCTTAATCATATATTCGACATGGAACAGCGATTTTATGGTATATCAGTTACTGATCTACGTTACTTGGCATTTCAGCTTGCTGAAAAAAATAATCTACCACATCCATTTAACAAAGAAAAAAAGATAGCAGGTAAGGATTGGGTGGCATGCTTTAGAAAACGCCATCCTAACATTAGCGTAAGAAAACCAGAATCCACTTCAATGGCAAGAGCACAGGGATTTAACAGACCTAACGTGAACAAATTTTTTGACATCATTAAAACCGTGCAAGACAAACACTTTTATCCTGCTCACAGAATTTATAATGTCGACGAAACTGGTCTCTTAACAGTTCAAACAAGGAACACCAAAGTTTTTGCGCTTAAGGGAAGGCGTCAAGTTGGTGCTATTACCTCAGCAGAAAGAGGCTTGCTTTCTACATTTGCAGTGTGCATGTCTGCAGGAGGGACCTTTAATCCTCCTTTTGTCATCTTTCCCAGGAAAAGAATGAAGGTTGAACTTCAAGATGGCGCTCCACCAGGAACAGCGTTTGCATGCTATCCAAGTGGATGGATGCAGACGGATATTTTTATGCAATGGTTTGACCATTTTTTGAAGTACGCCAAGCCTTCTGCCGAAGATCCAGTCCTTCTAATTCTGGATGGGCATGCCACCCAAACACCAAAAACATCAATTTTATTGAAAAGGCTAGAGAAAATTCAACAACTGTTGTGTGTTTACCTCCACATTGCAGCCACAAGTTGCAGCCACTTGACGTATCATTTATGGCACCTTTTAAAACTTTCTACGTCAAAGCTTGTGAAAAATACCTGCGCAACAACCCTGGAAGAACTATTGGACAATTCCAAATCAGTAAACTTCTCGAAGAAGCATTTTTGCAGGCAGCTATGCCATCTACAGCTATAAATGGCTTTCGCAAGTGCGGAATTTTTCCTTTGGACCCAAATGTGTTTTCCAACATAGATTTTATTGCTGCAGAGGTGTCTGACATTCCCATGATCCCTGTAAATAATGAAGCACCTGGCGTTGAAGACAGAGTGACAAATGGTGAAAATGTTGTGGATGGATGTGGAGATGGATATTCAGCTGAGGAAGATGAAGTGGATGAACGCGAAGATGGAGTTATATTCGAAGAA
This sequence comes from Agriotes lineatus, assembly GCA_940337035.1. Classification (NCBI taxonomy): domain Eukaryota; kingdom Metazoa; phylum Arthropoda; class Insecta; order Coleoptera; family Elateridae; genus Agriotes; species Agriotes lineatus. The sequence goes on along the minus strand of CALNHX010003362.1, from coordinate 123,994 downwards.
AATGCAGAGGATGGACGACAAGATGAAATGACAGCTAAAGAAAATGCTGTGGACGGATACGGAAATGGACTTACGACTGAAGTTAAGAGCAAAGAAAATAATGAGATAGTCGATACACCTAAATCACAACCGAAACCGTTTGCAGTACAAAGCCCACAAGACATTATTCCTTTGCCTAAACGAACAGTCCTAAAACCACGAAATACAAACCGAAAAAAGGGTCACACAGCGATAATAACAGCTAGCCCATACAAAGATGAATTATTAAAAGAGAAGTCGAAAAAAGAGGAGGAGGAAACTCAAAGGAAACGGAGGAAAGAAGAAAAAGAGATAAAAGCTACAACATCCAAAAGTGTCGCTATGAATAAAAAGCCCAAAACACAAACAAGAAAGAAAACACAAACTAAACGGGATGCTGCAAAAAAAATCTCTTTGAAAATGACGAAGAACTCGATGACAACGAAAATGAGGACGCAGAATGCTTTTATTGTACTGGGCCCTACTCTAAATCTAGGGATAATGAGGGTTGGATTAGGTGTAGCAAATGCAAGCAGTGGGCGCACGAGGAATGTGCTGGCTGTGAAGAGGATGATGATGAGTTCGAATGCGAATTTTGTCGATAAGTAAAGTTTGCAAATAATTTATACTTAAGTTGTTACATTTTTTTGCAATTCTACCAAGTGTCATTAATTTATAATTTTTTAAGAGTTTCTTTTGTTAGATTGCAGTATTTATTTACCTATTTCAATAAATTAATATTAATGAAAATTCTAAGATGTCTTAATTAAAATGTCTTTAACCTACGTTAGAATTATTTACCATGTAAATTGTCCTATACGGGTAAAGTAGCCAGACCTGGACACTTCACCCAACCTGTGTGGGTAAAGTGGCCATTTTGCAGATGTTATGGAAAGCTCACTCCAACTCTACAAAACAATTATTTGACAGAAGTTAAAAATATTATGTTGTCCCCAACCATTTATAGTTGCTGGAGGTATATTTTCATAATTTTGCTAGTTATGGTGGTCGCCAGAAAAATAATTTTCCCTTAGGGTGGCCGCTTTACCCTTCCTTCCCCTAATACTACTATATTGGTAGCGGCTGCTGGTCACAGCGTAAGTGAGACAGACAAACAACTGTTTTACATACTTGGTGAGCTGTGCGCAAGCGTCGTCCAGCGAGGCGGGGAAGTGAACCTCACGGTCAGGCGGCTTTACATTTGTATAGTAGCTAAAACAAGTTACTAAACGAAGTAGCTAAAATTTAATAGTTTACACACAACCTATAACATAAAATCGGTGGTCTCTTTTTTTTATTTATTTCTTTGTATGTTTCTTCGCTATTTCCTCCGAAGATACTGGACCGACTAAGTTGTATGATGGCTTAAAAGTTTGCTAATTTTGAGACTTAGATCGTACGCCGTTTTAATTTAATTAAATCCTTAAGTAGCGGTGAAGCCGTAGCCGTAGTTCTCGCCTGCCACGCGGGCGGCCCGGGTTCGATTCCAGTCCGATGCAAACTTTTTTTAAAATTTATATTAATGAATCTCTCTTAAATTAGCGAACCAGGGGAAGCTTGGGTGCTTCACTAGTATAATTAAATAACATCACTGCCTCCTGCAGGAGGTACTGATAACATACATGCCAGATGTGTATAAATGACCACACAATTTTACACGTGAACGCAGCTGTGCAGTTCGAATTCTCAGGCATGCGCACGAGACGCATACTACTCAGAGTGAGACTATGTAGGTGCCGTAATGTTTTCGGTCGTTCCCAGGCCCTGCTAGCAATGTAGTACTTTAAATATATGGTTGTTTGACACAGATTGACGTAAAACCTAACCTGCAAATCTCGAATTTGACATAGACTGGCAATACACTTCAGTACTGCGAAACGTATAACACAAATCACAGGCGACTCTAATTATAAATTTATTTGATCTGTTGTTATAATATACATATTGCCACGACAAATAGTAGTTGTACTATTTTTATTCTACATATTTCAATAGTACCTGTAGTTTCAATAAGCTGTCCAGCCAATGTAACAACTCGATATCGTTGGGCACCATAAGCAATGCGCGATGCTTGGTCCAAGTCTTTTGCAACTAATGTGTCTCTGAGAGCATAGTAAAAGGCTGGTCTGATGCGTTCGTCCTGTATCTGGATTAAATCGAAAAGCCGTGGAACGTTTTCTGGGCTAGAAAGTTGTGGTATAATTTTAGGTTTATCGAATTTAATATCGTATACAAGATTTCTACTTACGTTTTAATTGTGGAATTGGCACGATTTCGTAAATGTTCTTGTTTCTCAAGAGCAATGAAGGTAGCTCTGCCGATGTCATGCTGCTTCAGGAATTCAATGCACCATTGAGCTGTGCCAACTGTATCGACAACTATGTTGTCTAAAGGGCCACAGGCTGTGGAAACTGCGACATCATATTTTTGATCAATGGCTCCGAGGTCGCCCTGTGTAAATGATAAATTTGGCAATTCATATTTTTTCAGAAAACATTAATTTCCACCTTAATATGACGTATTCAACAATGTAAAATCATTCTTATTTTTGTTATTAATATGTGATCATACTGTAATAACCCGCAAGAAATTGCGTTTATAATTATAAACCTTATAGATTTTAAGTTGTCAGGAGAAAGAATAAATCAAAGCCACCCCTGCATAAATTACATTTATTGCGAACGCAAAAGTTCATTTGGTAAGAACGAAAAGACTACATCGTTATAATCCAAGAAGCGGTAGAATTACATCCGGTGTTAATTAACCAAAAGCTTTCTCAGAATAAAGAAGTGCCGAATTGGCAGGCAGTGCAAAACCACGTGGGATATGCAGAATTTGCAATCCCAGTCAAAAAGTCAAAATTTTAAAAATTGATGTGAGCAAGTGTTGTGACAAGCCACTCAAAATTCAAGGAATACCGACCAGGGGATCTAAAATCTAGCCGAACATATTTAAATTTCCTAAGTCAATTAGGGCGTACCGCAAATAAATAAAATTAACATTCACCCTGTTAGATTATTTTCGACCTCGTTCAGCCATTTTTGCTATCAGTCCAACTATCGCTTGTCATTAACGAAATTAGTTAAAAATATTCTGCCCGAATTCTTACTGATTACGGCCCTGTACTAGTTTTATGTGAATTTATTTTGACAGGCGATGAAATGCTTGCGCCTCGTATATTTATTTCGTGACCGTGAATTCCTTCTTTGATTTCGTATTGCTGACACTGTATATCAGCGCCCCAAATTCTGTGCATCGCTTTTGTTGCCCTTGTAAATAGTTCTCGGAACTACGTCGTTTATGGTAAGCAGTGCCGTTTAGTTTCAAATCTCCGAATTACAGCGATAACGATAAGACATTCTTTGTTCACTGTTCCATATAGATCGCTTTGTATCTCAACCTTCAACTTGCCTTCTGCCTGATGTAATTAAGCTTTCAAAATAAGGCTTACTGAAATCTTTGTTGTCACACATTTAAACACCGATTTCAGAGCTTAAATTTAGTTCTTGGTATTTTTTTTTAAGAGCCGCGCTGGTAATTGATACTTAAGCTCGTAAATTTTCCGTGCGTGGCTTAGTAGTGCATTGGAACCCTTATCTTGTGTTTTGTTACCCGGGGCTTCTGGGAACTTTGCTTATTTTGCTAATACAGCTATGACATCGTGCTGCGTGTAGTTGCACCAAGCTTGGTGTAAAGGAAATAAAAATTGATAACTCCTTAGGGAATGAGGCATTTAAAATTAGTGGTTTCGGAGTTCTAAACTCTTTTCCGTCGTGTTCTTCACGCAGAGTCCAATTTGAAATTAAGAATCGGTACCCAGCATTTGAGTGAGCAAGACGTATGTGAAATTTCGCGCCCCCGACTGTGGCGTTGACGCTGCAGTTGGGGGAGCTTTTGTTAACGCATTAATGAACTTTTGGCTGCGTTGTTTTTGTGAGCTTTTGGCTAACTTGTGGTGATTAAGTTGTGAATCCTTTTTGGTTTTTGTGCGAACTTTTCGAGTGCCTTGGGGCACGTTAATGGCAAGTGCAGTTAAACCCAAATCTTCGAAGTGAACATTAATCCTTGGGTGTCTTTGGAAATGCGCGGTGGGCAGAGGAAGTGTATTTAACTCGGACGTTGTTAAATTGGCCGATTTTCGTTTCATACAGTTGGTCTCCGGGGAGACTTTTGGCACTTTTTGTCGATTCGATTAGAGAAACGATATCTGATGAGCCTTAACTAACTTTTTTCCCTGTTAAGTCGGGAAAAAACAATTGCGTAATGCATATCTGTGTCAACGTCGGGTTTAATTAAAGGAAGGGCCACCGCGCGATATAGTGTCGTTTGCTGTCACTTCGTTGATTGATGTTTGCTGCCGACTGTCTTCAATTCCCTCGAGTTTCTGCTCCACCTGTTGCCTCTTCTGGAGAATTCGCTACACCTCTGGCACGTTTTACCAGGCCTCCACGAGGACAACTACATCTGCACTTAAGACTGCATGCTGCAACTATCAGGTAGGCGCCCTGCATTGTACCAATTAGGTAACTCTGGTGCCTAACTTAATGTGCGATTTTATATTTTATTGTGCGTCAGTGCTTATAAACGTTGCGTACGTCCGCTAGGACCTATGATCTGTTTCAGTTAATGTTTACCAGGGGCTTTACTCCTGGCGTCCATTTTATGTCACTTGTCTTGGATAATATTGTGTTTTTTTGTGTCTTTGTAACTAGCCCTTAAGATATATTTTGGTTTTGTGGGGCCCCCTTTCATATTCACGTAGGATATCGTATTACTAAATTTAAACTCACCTCCGGGTGTTTGTTTTAATGTACCGATTTCTGTAAACTGTCATTTGTTCCTTCAAATAATAAACTTGTAAAAGTCAGTTCATTCTTTTTATGAATTTTGAAACCCCTTCTGGGTCATTAACTAATCCAGTGTGGCAAAGGCCAAGTGTAATTAATTTTGTGAAGTTAAAGCATGCTCTTTTGATTAAGCGAGCCCCGAGATTTGGGCCATTCAGTGTTCTTTTGTTATTCTTTAGTGACGGTGGCCTTGAAGGTAAGTGATTTAACGACAAGGTCACCCGGCTACTCGGAGGAGGCTTGGTAAACAACAGGCGGAGGTGTTCAGCAACGTACCTGGAGGACTTCTACATAGGCTACGTGTATTGTTCTTGGTTCTAGACACGTTAGTCACCCCTAATCAGAACCAAGTGGCGCTCACGCATTTATTTTTCTGTTAAGCAAGCTTTAGGGTAAGTACCCCGTCGGTTTTCCATTTAAGTCTTCGAACTACCCCTTCCCGACTGAGCTTAGTGCGAGTAACCAGCGCAACAAAATCTGCTCCGACACATTAAGATCTGTGATTTCTAGGGAAAGCCGGCGAACCCTGTAGTTTGTACCCGATTTCGGACAATCAATACGACCTACGTCGATCTGATGAATTAATACCGTAACAACCCTCCAAGTTCTAGCAACGGCACCTGGACGAAGGTCAGTCATTAATGGTATTTATTTAACCAACTAGAAGCAGGGCTGCTATGTTTATTCTTTCCTTCCAAAGTAAATTGATGTCATAAAAATTAAGCATAATTTTGATCAACCTTTTACGAAGCTACAGTTAATTAACCATCGATTAGATAGGGTAAAATTTATTTGTACTTGATCCAAATTTTTAAGTTCTTTTAATATAAGTTATTTATTCTTTTGTGGGTGTTTTATTTACCCATAACTCGTAACTTACAACCCCTAAGTTATAATTATAATTTTATAGAGGCGAAATATCCAAGAAGCCGTCTAAAAGCAATAATCCTATTCATGCTGTTTATTGGGCATTTGCCACCCTGTAAAATGAAAATTATTAAGAAATTGAATGTTTCAAGGAACAATCTGTACGCCTTTTCAACGAATTAACGATTAAAACTAAAATGAACAAGAAAAACAGCCAACCTCCAGTAAATTGCTTGCCACTGACAGTTGACTACCTACTTGATCTGATCTTGAAGAATCGACCGCCAACTGTTATGTAAATATACTGAGAAAAGATGAGACACATTCGTCTTTGTTAAGTAAAATTTATGCTGTTTCTTTAATTCCTTGAGATCGATTCTTTAGATAAGATCTTTGAATTATGCCATTGTATTTTGTGGTTGTTATTTCTAACATGTTCAGCAATTTGAAAATTTTCACACCGACGGTTTTTAATAAAATTTTTATGTTCTTTAATTCTTAATATCTAAAGGCCTGGATGCTTCACCAATGTAATATGTCCCGCATTCACTGGGAATACTATACAGGTTGTATTAAAAATGGCGCATAATCTTCAGGTAGAGCACTACTTTGATTAATACTGAGTCGAAAATCTTAATACTAAAATGTTGAATTGGTCTTCATGAGTCCTCACGAACGGTAGATAAAAAACATGATTTTTCAGGTAAAGTACCTTTTCTGTTTCAAATATGTGAAAGTATCGTCAAGCAAATTTGTTCAAAATGTAAAATTATGGTCGTGTGCAAAATTTTACACGTGCTGTATCAATGGTCCTCGATGCTAAAGATAATGAATGAAAAAAAACATACCAAACGTCCAAATAAACCAGTGCAATTTCCTTCCCGTTTTTGTTGCATGAGAGAATCCAATACCCGTCCTCGAGATCGTGTAGCTTGCATGGCAGATTTAGTCTCTGCCAGTGATGTTCGTCGTGATCTAATTTCATCAATAATCTGAGCTTCACGAGCTTTCACGGAATTCAGATCTTGCTGAGCTCCTCTAAGAGACTTTTCAGTTAATGGAATCTTCTTTTTAAGTTCGCCTACTTCCTGATTTCTTTGAACAACAGATTGCTTGATGTTTTCAAAGGTGGTACGTATTTGCTCCAGTTTTTTCTTTTCATTTTCCTCATTACTGACATAAATTTTCAATTCAGATTCCGCTAATGTAAACTAGCAAAGAAATTTATTAGTTAGATTAGAATAAGCAACCAACCTTGTAGCTTACCTCTGATTTTGTCTCATCAACAGCTTTATTAAGTTCCACAAGTTGCATTTGCAAGCCTTCCTTTTGTTCCTGCAGTTCTTGAGTTTGGCTCCTTAAATTTGCCAGAAGTTTAGTCTTGTCTGCCTCTAATTTTTCTTTTTTTGTTGCCATTTGTTCTTCTTTAGCTTCACATTCAGCTATAGCCTAAAATTTACAAAAATAAAACTATACTGTACTTAGCAGGACAAGAAATTTACAACCTTCTGGTTTACTTCAGGAACCCTGGTTAGTTCCGCCAACTTCTTCTGTTCTTCAGTAAGTAATTCTTTTGTCTTTTTTCGAGTTTTGTTAAGTTGAGTCATCTCTGCTTGAAGTTGTATATCTTTGTTATTGGCTACATCAAATGCATCCTTAATTTTGTCCCGTCTCTTTTGCAATCCATCATGCTTTCTATAAATAAAGAAAATTATTCCATATTGCAAAAACCAATGTTAATAAAAATATTTTATGAGTAGGTATTAACCCTCCAGTACCCGTTCAAAATTGTAAGACATCAGTACCCGCACCGGTCTCGCAGACCGACACCCTCTGCGACCTCCATAAAAATAATGAGATATCTTATGGCATTAGTTTCTTGTTCACTAACGTCTTCATAATCAGATATTTCATGTTCAGTGTCACTGTTCATTTCCCTAGTTTTCAATAAATTATCTTCGTCAGACGATGGCAGATCATCATAAAACGCGTTATCGACATCCTCCTCCGCTATTATATCTCGCATCGTCTGTTCTAGTCGCGCCTGTTCTTTCTCATAAAATCTGCCATGACTATAATAACGTTTTAGTATAACAGTGTTACTAAAAATGCAGAAAATACTTCCTTCTTCTCACATTAGTCATATATCAAAGGTAAAAATAAAAACAACTCGGGTACCCGCTTCGGTCTCTGAAACCGAAATTATAAATAACTTTTAAACCACTGCACGCACGACCTCAAAACTGCATACGGATCTTCAATGGCAATATATAGGAAGGTAGTAAAATGGGCGGTAAACTAACGCTAGAACATTAAGTAATATACTGCATCATGTGTTTGCTCGGTCCCACAGACCGTAAACGGGTACTGAAGGGTTAAAAGCTGTCACTTTTGAATCAATATACAATGCCCACATTCTTTGTCTTAACCTGTCAGCTCTTCTATGAGAATATGTTATTGCGCCACGAGCCTGTAAATTTCCCAATGTAATAGTTGTTTATGTTACATGTCCGGTAAATGGATTTTCACAGTACGAGTTTCATGATTATGGAAAAGGCAACGAAGGATCTGAGTTTAAAATTTCTAAATAAGTATGTATTTTTTTAAGTATAAACAATGATTTTTTTTTTAAATCTGTTATAATATCACTGTAAGGCATAGAAGAAGGCATTTATGCTACTCTCGTCCAAGTGAATTATGCATTTCTCAACATACGTTTATATTTAGTTTTGTCTAAGTCAGAGTTTTTCAACTCTACGCTCAGACCATTAAATACTTTCCTACTGATCGATTTATGACTCTGTCTAGTAATTCCTTTGTTGAATCTCGTTGGAGTAACTTTAGTCTGCCTTTTTCCATTTCCTTATTGTTTATACTCTTGTGTGATTATGAATGAATGAATAAATTATACTCTTGTAGTTTATGTTTATTGTTGAAAGTAATTGCTTTTTCTACAAAGTATTTCCTTAACGTAATATGTGTTTGTTTAAAGAATAGACTTGACGAGTATAGTCTATGTTTCTTAAAAATTATCTTGACAATCCTTTTTTGAACATCTGAGAGCGGTTTCAATGTGATATCGTAAGCCTCACCCCAAGCTCTTATACCACAGGTAGTTATAGACCAAAATAAGGCATAATATACAGTTAACAACTGCTCCATACTTAGGATATGGCTCAATTTATAGAAAACGAGTATTAGATATCTGGTCTTCTTTACAATCTGTGTAATTTGATAGTTCCATTTAAGCTGCGAGTCTATACCGGGTGGTTGGTCATACCTCTGAATATAGGCATTTACATGGCTTATCACGGTTATGTATATTCCTGCTCACCATTTTTATGGAAAAATATGGTAGCGGTACTAAATTAAAGAGAAATAATTAATCGCGTCGTTTAGTATTAAAAACTTATTGGATAATGCTAATTGTGCATAAAAATATTAATTTTAAAATTTAGATATTCCCAAATATGAGTGGCCACGCTTGTTAAAAAACAAAAGCTGTCTGTTGACAACTCAGATAATTGTGTCGCTTAAAATGGATGCAATTTACTCCAACGAGGAAAGGGTGTTCATTATTAAAACGTTTTATGCTTCTTAAGCATTTTTAATACCGATCCATGATTAACATTGCACTCACGAGCTACTGATCTTGCACTTTCTTGATTACCTACAATATTATACGTTTAAATAGTATCAATGAACACATACACTGTATGAACTTAATTATTTATCTTTGCTTTCTTTAGCTGACATAAGTTTGTATTGTCGCAATTGTTGGAATGGGGCTATCTTGAAATTGTATCGAAAATAAGTCCTTAAATCTGCATAAACTATTGCCAGCATAAAAAGTTTCAATAATGAACACCCTTTCCTCGTTAGAATAAATTGCATCCATTTTAAGTGACACAATTATCTGAGTTGTCAACAGACAGCTTTTGTTTTTTAACAAACGCGTCCACTCATATTTGGGAAGTGCGGCCACCCATATTTGCAAATATCTAAATAGTATAATTAATATTTTTATGCAGAATTAGTATTATCCAATAAGTTTTTAATACTAAACGACACGGAAAATTATTCTCTTTAATTTAGTACCACTACCATTTTTTTTAAAATGGTGAGCAGGAATATGCATAACCGTGATAAGCCATGTAAATTGCCTATACTCAGAGGTATGATCAAACACCCAGTATAAAAAATTCTATACAAAATAAACATCAACTTGAATATTTATTGAAATTTTAAAAAATCTTATAGACAACTCATGTTAGGGTGCTTATTATATAACACTTGTGGTCTAAATAACTATTTTAAAATTGTATTTAAAAAAGTAGGTTTTTAAAAAATTAATTTCAGGGTGTAAAGTGTGACTTTTTTTCACTCAGTGAAAAAAAGTGACACTTTGCTTTTAATTTAGGAATGAACGATTTTAGAAACAAATTATTTATTCATTTTTACTTCCCTCGTCTGAAGGATGAAGGAAGTATTGTAATCCTGAAAAAATCACCTTCCCAGACTTTTTCAGATCTTCACGTTTCAAGGTCCCTAGATAACGAAAGAGGTTTTCTCAATTCCGTCAGTCTGTCTTGTCTTTTGGCAGTATAGCTCAAAAACTATTTGTCGGAGGAAGACGATATTTTGCATACATATTATATATCTACTTCGCATGAAACCGGTACAATTCCATACAACTATATACAGGGTGAGCACCTTAAAAGAAATTTTTTTTTTAATTTTTGGGTTAATTTTGAAATAAAAAAGTAATAACTTTCACATAGGTCAGGTTTTACATTTGCCGAAAATAATACTCAACCGATAAAGGATAATGTCACAAAAGAGTAAAAATGTTTCAATCATAACACCGTGCTCTTCAAGACAGGCACGCGCCGGATTTATCTGGAAGGGACTCGCTGAGTTATATCTGTTGCGGAGATTCGATTAGGATCGAGCCTTCTGCAGAGCTGCAGATGCAGCGGGTTCAAACCCCAGCGGGATAAATTTGTTTTTATTTGAAAATGTATTTAATTTATTAGAAACGTGAAGATATTTGTACTCCTAACTTAATTTGATTTTTAAAATTACTTAGTGTCACAATGTTGACGAGGGAAGTTCTGGGTAAAGCTTTTTACAGATTTTTAGTTTTATTTTGATGTGAACAAATTACATATTTCAATAAATAATAGAAGATTATGCAATGAGGGAGAGAAATGCGTTATTTTGCTGAGGTACAATTTCTGACTCGAGGGCGAAGCCCGAGAGTCAGAAATTGCACTGAAGCAAAATAGCATTCTCTCCGAGTTGCATATACTATTTTTTTCACGTTGCAGGAAGATTTAAAACGAAAACCCGTTTTTTGAAAAGTCATTTATTGACATTTAAGTTACAATTATTTTAAAATTAGTAGCCTTTGGTAAATTTTAAAGTTGATGGCACTGTAAGTCATTATGACAAGAGCTCACAATTATGTCAAATTCGAGGTTAGTAGCTTAGGTTTTGCGTCAGTTTATGTCAAAACTGACGCGAAACCTAACCTGATAACCCCGAATTTACCATAGATTACCATAGATACGGTAACATTTTTTACTTTAGTCCCTAGGGGCTAAAGTAATTACTTCTGTCCCTAGAGATTAAATGAGCTACTTTAGTCCCTGAAATAAGTGACTAAAGGGCCAACTTTAGTCCCGCAAGTGCAAAAAGACGTTTTCTTAGTTAGCAGAACTGACCAACACACTTGACTGTAATGAAGGCAAATAAAATTCTACACAAAATAGGCTTGTATAGTCTGTTCAGTAAACATAAAAACACAAAGTGGGTTTTGATTTCCAAAATTTCATGAGTGTACTTAAAGAATTTATCTTTGTCTAGGAATGTACTTACAAAAAGTTACTAAAACATATAGGTTAACAGTGTGACATTTACTTCCCATCTGTCATAAATGTTGTAATTAACTACTTTTAAGGATATTATACAATTACTGTGTTGGATACTATTGACGTAGCCTTTACTAATACGTATTCTTATTAATTTTAGAGAAGTTCAGGTGAGAATTTCTAGAAAAATATTTACTTTGACACTAACAAGGAGAAATTTAATTGTTATTTTTAAATTCAAACCTGCCTCTATACAGGTGTGGAAACCTTTGCAAAACAAAATTCAGAATCTCTATAACAAAAATTATAAGCACATGCCAACTTCAAGACGGTTAAAATGTTTTTGTGTTGTTAGCGTGCTTATTTTTCATGCGTGTGGATTATTAAAACGAGGCACACTTGTGAAAAAAAATTGCACTTCTTAACACTTGTGGTCTGAATAACTATTAAGTACGTAATACGTAAACACCTATAAATTATAGTAGTACTACAATATTTATAAAATATACAAACTCCACTTACTTTGAGGCTTCTTTTAATTTGCTTTCTTTTCCAGCCTTTTCTTTTTCGACGGAAGTCAACTGATCAGCAAGTTCTTTCTGAGTTGTTGCAACACTCGATTTCTGTTCTTCTGTTTCTTTAATCTTTTTTTCCAAATCATGACTATATAGAAACAGAATTAACAACAATCACCTGCTGAATTCCATATTACTTACATGTGCCACTGACACGCAAAATTTTTGCTTAAAGCTATGGCATTTTCTAACTTTAAAAATTCAACTGCCTCTTCCATTGGTTTCTTTAATTCATTAAGTTCTTTTTCAACCAGCTTTACACGATTTAGTTTTTCAGATCTCTGGTCTGCAAGAAGTTCAACTCGCTCTTCTAATTGGGTAAGGGGAGCCTTTAAAGCAAAATTAATATTTTACACAACAAAAACTATTGTTTGTTTATTATGGACAAGGTCTAGGCATGCGGAGTACCAAGCACCTTATACACCGACTGTAAATGCTAATCCCATCTAATGAAATTTTCAAGTTTGGCTAGCAGAAGATTACATTCAAGATATGTTTCTAATTTAAAACTTATAAAAATTACATTACCTTAAATCTTGAAGTACCAATGATATCCTCCAGATACTCCAACATGCCAGTTTCATGTTCATTTTGAGCTTTACATTTCATCATGGCAATTTGCTCTACTTCGCCCTGAAACGAAATAATAACTATTATTACATTACTCATTGAATCTATTCTGGTTAATTCATCCTCCTATGACTATCATGATGATTGAAATTAAAGCAAGAAAAAAAACGACAAATCTGATACAATTAAGCAATAGTCAACAAAGGGTTAGAAACTTTTCTTCTGACATTTTGGCACTACTGCAATTCAGAATGAAGATCACAGTCAAGGAAACTCAAGTGATGATTATGGCAAAAGAGCAGGAAAAAGTAGGATTAAAACTAGACAACGTGAGTATCAAACATACGATCAAAATTAAATACTGAGGGGTGACGCTAGACTTGAAAGGAGATCTGGATCAGAATTAAATAAAAGCATATGCAGTCTTGAATAAAGCATCTACAAGGAAAAAAGTTATCAAAAGAAACACAAGTAAGAATTTATAAAGCTGTATGTACAGGTTGCCTAAAATTGTACGGAACGTGGCAATTCCATGAGTTGGAAAAGGTTCACCTACTACCGGGTGTCTTAAAATGAATTACATCTAGTAGTAGTAGTAATTTATTTATCCTGCTGTTTTTCAGCTTGCAGTAGGAGTTCGGTTATTACATTATTATTAATTACATTGACATTAACATTAATGTACCTCAACATCTATAATATAATTTTCCTTAATGTGTGTTGGTTTGTCTGTCTGCTGTGGCACAAAATCAAATATCACGTTCCGGCCTCGCAGATGTTTATATTTGTTTAGGTTTTGTTTTTCTTATCTTAGCGGTCGGCTCGGACCGTGACCTTTCGCGTATCCTATTTCACACGTGCGCGTCGTTTGCTTGTTACATATTAATTTACGTTTGTACTAATTATCTATTTTACACAGGTCACTCATTCTTGTCCTTTATTCCTCGTCTTCTTTGTACCTCTCTCATCCACCCTATACCCTTGCCACTTTCACTTAGTACACTTTTCACTGTTTTTCCATCACTTATATCCCGAGTCTTATAACATCCATGTACTAGATGCACTATCGTTTCTTCCTCTATTCCGCATAACCTACACATCTTCTCTTCATCTTTTTTCCATATTTTTTTACCGTTTTCTTCATTTCCACATCTATACCTTGCAATTGTTTGATGGTATCCCTTGTCTTTTTTGTTTCTTAGGTATTTGGGTACTCCTGTCGTCATAATATTTCTATATAAATTATTGCTGGTACTGCGGTTTATTTGGTTAAACTGCTCCTGTTTTTGTATTTCTTCATCTTTTCTTATGAGTTCTTTTCTTATTGGCAGTTGGTGATCTTGTCTTCTTCTTTCTATCTCTTGTGTGGAGTAGCCGACTCTTTGGTAGTACTTTTCCCTTTTCTTTTCCGAATTATTTTTACCATCTTCTATTTTTGTCTCCTCCTTTTTTCTTATTTCTTTCCAACATTCCTTCAATATTGTATTTTCCGTGTTGCTTCTTATTTTATCTTCATATTTTATTGCTTTATGTCCTGCCTCAATCTTTAGTTTTCTTCTTTTTGTTTCCTCTAGCGCTATATATGATGGCGTGTTTGTATCAAGCTCCAATAGCCATTTGATGTATTTTACTTGGATTTTCTCAATCTCTTCCCTCTCTTCCCAACCCCATATTTCTGCGCCATACAGTCTTATACTTTTTATTATTGTGTCAAACATCATTAGCCTTATGTTAAAGTTTTCTCTGAATTTTCTCTTTCCTATTCACTATATTTGGCCCAATGCCTTCATAGCTTTACTTGTGACTTCCTTTAAATGTTTTTCTGGCCCATTGTTTCTTTGGAATGTATATCCTAAGTATTTTATTTCATTTGTTTTTTCTATTTCTTCTTCGTTCCATTTCCATTTTTCTTTTTTATCTCTTCCTCCTCCTTTTCTAAAGACTATGATCTTTGATTTTTCTACATTTAATTCCATACTCTTTTTCTGTAAATATTGCTGGAATCTTATCATCATATCTTTCATTTGTTCCTTTTCTTTTGCCAGAAGTACTATGTCATCAGCATATGCTAATGACCAAATCTTCTTCTTACCAATTATCACTCCACCTGCTTGCCATTGTCTTAATTTATCTTCCAAATCTGATATATATATCAAGAAAAGAGTCGGGCTGAGAAGGCATTCTTGCCGTAATCCTCTTTCTGTCCAAAACCTTTTAGATGTCTTTTCATTAATTTTGACAATGTTTACGGTTTCTTCGTATAGTTCTTTTATTCGGGTAATCATGTGTTGGTGTATTCCTTTTCTTTCCATCATTTGCCACAGTTCTTGTCTATTCACCATGTCGAAGGCTGCTTTGAGATCAACGAAAAATGTAACTAGCTTTCCTTTTTTCTCCATTATTTCCTTTTCTATTATGTAGTTTAGGATATATATGTTGTCTATTGCACCTCTTCCCTTTCTGAATCCTGATTGAGTTTCTTAAATAATTTTCTTTTCTTCCATTTCCTGTTTTAGCTTTCCTTCCAAGATCATGGCATATAATTTATAAGCTGTATTCATTAAGGTTATTCCCCTGTAATTCTCTGCCATGTCTCTGTCTCCTCTTTTATATATCGGGATTATTATTCCTGTTTTCCAACCTTCTGGAAATCCTTTGCATTCCCATATATTTTGTAAGCACTCTGTTAGTCTTCCAATTATATTATCTGGTGCGTTTATCCATACTTCATTCTGCAGCTCATCTACCCCGGAGGATTTGTTCTTTTTTAATCTCTTTATTTGGTATCTTACTTCCTCTCCCTTTATTGGTGTTGTCGTTGTTGTTTCTATTGCTATTTCTTGTCTTTGTATAATTCTTTCTTCTCTTCCTTTCAGTATCTTCCTGAAGTGTGATTCCCATATTGTCATCTCTATTTTGTCACTTATCTGAGATTTTGTTTTCCTCTCTTTGTTGATGTAATTCCATGCTTCTGTTTCGTTCTTTATTTCCCTTATCTCTTTTCCATATTGTTCCATTTTCCTCTTTTTTTTGCTCTTTATTAGTTCTTTGTATTCTTTCTTTATTTCCCTTATCTCTTTTCCATATTGTTCCATTTTCCTCTTTTTTTTTGCTCTTTATTAGTTCTTTGTATTCTTTCATCTCTTTTATATATACATTTTTTGCAACTTTTTTAGTTTTCCATCTTCTTAAACACTGTCTTACTTGCTGCTTTTTATTTTTACATTCTTTATCCCACCAAGGATTTCTACCTATTTTCCATTTCTGTATTGTCTTTTGTTCTTTCACTATATTTTCCTTAATCTTCTCTGTGAGTTCATTCATTGCACTTTCTACTCCTTCCTTTCTGAATTCAATCCTTCTTAAATTCTCTTTGTATATTTTTATACTGTCTTTTGTCCATACATTTTTAATTATTCGCCTAAATTCTTTCTCTTTTGATTCAGGTTTCATTATTTCTGCTAAGTGTATTGTTAAGGGTTGATGATCTGACTCAGTTCTCTCCCCTATTATTAGGCTTTTGATATCTTCTAGGACTGTATTGTTGGTTATTACATAATCAATTACCGTCTCTCCTCTAGGACCTATATACGTATATTCTCCTTCTACGTCTCCACTTATATTACCATTTAAGATATTCCATCCTCTTTCTTGTATAAATTGTATCAATACTCGTCCTTCTGTGTTTTGTATTTTGTCTTTGGATTTTCTTTTTTCTTCTTCCCTGCCTTCTCCTATTGTTCCGCACGTTCCTGTTCTTGCGTTGTAATCTCCGCCAATTAATAACTTATATTCTTCTTTTTCTATTATCTGGTCCTTTAGTTTGTCTATATTTTCTATATTTTGATTACTGTATACTGTTATTATTCTCCAGTAGTCTCCCTTTATTTTTAATATTCTTCCCTGAATTCCTTCTTGTTGGTTTTGTTCGTATTTTGCTTCCTGCATTTCTTCAATTCCTTTCTTTATCCCTGTAATTATTCCTCCTTTTGCTCTACCTTTCTTGCACTGTTTTGTTGCATATTGGCATTTCCAGTTGTAATTTCCTGGTAGTTCTTGCTTTATCTTTTTCCAATCTTTCTCTTGTATCCATGTTTCATTAAGTCCTATTATCTCATATCCTTTTAAGTATTCCCAAAAATATTCATCCTTATTTTTTTGTGTCAGTTTTGACACAAACTGACGCAAAACCAGACCTGCTAACTTCAAGTATGACAAAGACTTACAGTCTTGCTAATTTCAAGTACAATTTTGGATTGTATTATGGGAAATTCAAAGCATACTAGATGTAATTCATTTTAAGACACCCGGTATTTGCCATAAGAGTAACTGAAATAAAAAATGAAATAATTACTTTGGTAGCTAGGTAACAAGTAGCTATTGTACCTAGTTGTTGCCTAGTTACCAAAGTCAATATTGCATTTTCCATTTCGGTTACTCTTATGGCAAATACAAACAGATCAATAAAAAACCAATTAGGGCAGGCTGTGATATGTGTCATACGTTTGGCAGTACTGAAGTGTATTGTCAGTCTAAAGTTTTTTTTTTCTATAATAATTTTCAAGGTCAACTTTCTAGGGTATAAGTTGCATTCCTGCAGGGTCCCTAGTTTTAATAATGTTGGTACATAGATTTTTAGTTCTTTTCTTCCACTAAAAAAATGATTGTCATTTTGACAGATATGTCATAATTTAATATCGCTTGCTTCATTTTTGCATTTAAAATATTTCTTGGTTTTCTTTTTTTTATCCGATTTTATTGATAAAGATGATGATTCCATGTTAAAAAAAGAAATTTGTCAAGAGTTCAAAGTAAGAAACTTTGACATTCAAAATTGACACATAACCATAATTTTGAAAAAGTTCTAGCAACACGAGGTATAAAAATTTCCTAGCGTTTTAATCACATATCTACCAATATTGTAACACTTTGACAGTTATTATAGAAAAAAAAAAGTACTTTAATCTCAAATTCGAGATTAGTAGGTTAGGTTTCGTTTATTATTTGACACAGACTGACGCAAAACTTAACCTGCAAATCTCGAATTTGACATAAACTGACAATACACTTCAGTACTGTCAACTGATTCAGGCTATCCAGGGCCTGCCCTAATTGGTTTTTTTATTGATCTGTCTGTAGTAACGGGTACTTATTTGAATTTTTGGTCTAGTTAGCTATGATCATTGTTCATGTACGTCGTAGTGTATGCTACACACACTTCTAACTGTCATAGTACGTAACTGCTTTTTGTAACCTGTTTTATCAGCAAAAGTAATGATCAAATTTTTGACAGCAAGTTACTTATTGTTATAATAAGATTAATAACTTTCCAATACCAATAACTTGTGTACTATTTATAGCAAATACAAATTAAATATGAAGTTATGTGTACAACTATACCTTTTCCACTTCAAATTGGGACTAAACAACTTCAAAATGAGAACAAACAATTTCAAAATGGGAATAAACAATTTCAAAATGAAATAAACAATTTCAATTTGAGAATAAACAACTTCTAATTGGGAATAAACAATTTCAAATTGGAACTAATCAATTTCAAATTCAGAAAAGCTCTTTGTTGAAGGTAATCTTTGGAAGATAACAATTATATAGTTGTGACGGGACAGAGCTAATTATTGTTAGTTGTCGCTGGTGCTCATTAATCTATATATATAAAAATATAAAAAATGGCGTACATTAAGAAAGTGAATACTGACAATGTAAAGAAGCGTATTCGCGCATTAGACAATAATAATGGAGACTGGAAAGCTCTTGCAGATACATTGAATGTCAAGAAATAGACCGTCTATCGATGGGCGAAACACCAACAAGAGGGAGAAAAGAAAAAACCTCGAGGAGAGAGAAGAAGCAAATTACTATATGAACATCGCTTATTTACGAAAGGGTACATTCAGGAAAAGCTAAACAAAATAGTTATCATTTTGAGGTATCCACCGAATGTGCCCGGACACTGATAATTGTTTTGTATTTTTAGCTTCGTTTCTTTCTCTTCATTTCTCTTTCTTCCACGTTTTTTTCCCGTCTCCCTCTATATATAGTTGGTGTTTCACCCATCGATAGGCGGTCTATTTCTTGACATTCAATATATCTGCAAGAGCTTTTCAGTCTCTATTGTTATTGTCTAAAGCGCGAATACGCTTCTTTACATTGTCAGTATCCACTTTCCTAATTATGCCATTTTTTATATTTTTATATAGATTAATGAGCACCAGCAACAACTAACAATATTTAATTCTGTCCTGTCACAACCATGTAATTGTTATTTACCAAAGACTACCGTTAACTAAAAGCTTTTCTCAATTTGAAATTGATTAGTCTCAATTTGAAGTTGATTAGTCTCAATTTGATGTTGTTTATTGTCAAATTGAAATTGTTTATTTCATTTTGAAATTGAATAGTCCCAATTTGAAGTTGAAAAGGTATAGATGATGTAATGCACAACATGTCTTCATCAATTCCAAAGTTACTAGACCACAAATTCAAATGAAAACCCCTCATTTGAACCTTTTCCAACTCATGATACTACGACGTAGTTAAGATATGCTCAGGCGCAGGTGGCGCTCTATCCTTGTCTAGCCCAGAGTCAGTAGATATAGGAGAGTACCTCCACGTCCGCCATGTTTGTTCCTCTGTCATATGCGTCACTTTGAGGTTAGTAACACAATTTCGTCAATGTGACATTTATTGGCAATCCGAAATTTTACTTTCAATTGGAAAGACTGTAAGTTGATGTCAAATTCGAGGTAAGCAGGTTAGGTGTTGTTTATTATTTGACACAGACTGACGCAAAACCTAACCTGCTAACCTCCAATTTGACATAGACTTACAGGCTTGCCAATTTCAAGTAAAATTTTAGACATAACTCAATCAGTTATTGCTGATGGGAACAAAAATGGCGGCGATGGCGGCATTTTTACAGATCGAAGAATGGCGGTACTCTCCTATATCTACTGACTCTGGTCTAGACGGTGAAGTAGTTCTGTGACAAAGTTAGAAATGCTAGTACGTGCTAGTACTGTGAACGTACAATGTTATACTGTTAATAGTTTGCTAATTGTTACAAATATGGTTATATGTGCGGTAGTAAATTGTAAGAACAACAACGATAAAAAGGCAATAATTTCTGGAAAAAAAAGCCGCTATTTTACGTTTCCAAAAAAAAAAAGAAAATTGTGATATTTGGGTTCAAAGGTGTTTGCAACTTCATAAATTCAATACCTCTACACCTACAGCAAGGATCTGCTCCATGCATGACGATGACTATTGCTTACAACTTTTAAATCTTCCTGAAATTAAATGGAAACTCAAACCACACGCAATACCATCCAAAAATTTACCGTGTTCCACAACGACGGCATTTAGTATTAATTCACAGTTAAAAAGTGAATGAAAAAGAGGCACGCTTAAAGATTTGGATACGTTCTTTTTTCCTTTTAACCCCCCCTATTCACTTAATTATTTAAATTTTAAGTGTATTGTAACAGTTTTAATTAATGTTTACTTTGGTTTCTATGCTTCTACGCTTCCCTGCGTACATTTAATTTAAATTATTATGTTGCATTTTATGTACAAAAAACATATCAATTAAAACATAAAACCATTTGCTTTCCTTGAAATTTTCATAGCCTGCTTAACTAAAATCTTTTGAAACACGTTATTTCTGAAGGAGTGAAGAAACATCATTAAATTATGTGCCCTAGTTTTAAAATGTTAAAAATTATTTTAAAAATCAGTTTCTAGGTTAATAATTTTGACAGAGACACGTCTATTTGAGTACAATGACTTTATAATCACAGTGCAACTATACGATTACCTTTTAACATGTCGTCCTCTAACTTTTAGAATAAAATAAAAACTTAACCTAAACTAACAATAAAACAATTTCATTGTTTTATTTTATTGTCTATTTTTATTTTAAAAGTTACAGGGCAAAATATTAGAAGGCGAAATGTCTAAAGGCAAAACGATAGAGGACGAAATGTTTGAAGGAAAAACGTATAAAGGACAAATGATAGAAGGCAAATCGGGGGGACATGGGCTATACGGTGGTCATCTTTTCTATTGAATGAACGCAAATCCCCCGTTAGTTTTCCAAAATATCTCCTTTATGGCATACTTATTGGACAACTGAGCATATTAAAATCAGAATGAACTGAATCATAAATTATAAAATTTCCTATCATAAATATTACCTGCAAGATCAAGAATCGATTGTGATCCAAATCAACGCCATGTGTACGAAGTCGTCTAGCTACATCCTTAAATTGGACACGATGTCCATTTATTTGATAATATGAAGAATTATCCTTGTGGGCAGTGCGTGAAATCACAAACTCGCTACCAGGTACCACATCATATGCATCCCCTTCCTAAAATTCAAAAATTGTTAATTATTTACTTTTAACCTTTATACCGCAGAAGCATAATGTAATTGATGCATTTATTCCTACCTTATCTACTATAAGAGCAAAATGTACAGAAACAGTGCAGGATTGCACATTTGGATAATGTTCTGAATTATGTAGTAACACCGATATTTTCTTCGATCGGATTTTTGTCGCACGATAGCCAAATACAAACAACATGGCATCGATGACATTACTTTTTCCACTGCCATTGGGACCTACTATTGCGTTGAAACACTAAAAAATTAACAAATCAAATATTAGTGGATATGCTCTATATGCAAGAACTATGACAAATTCAGTTAAATTAATGAATTTCATGATCTCACAACCCTTTCTTTAAGTGTTTATGCTTAAATCGGAGAGGCTTAGATGTTCTCGAACGCTAACGCATCCTTGCATTCTTCAACGAGCCTCCACGTCTTGCAAACTACCACTTTCATGACTTGTAACGTAATATACTATGTAGTAATCTTGCAGTTTAAATCACCCAATTTGAACTACCGCTCCTACAGCCAGTAATACAGCAGGAATGCGAGAACATCTGATCGCTTTCAAGTCAAACATCTTACACCATTGCCAGACTTTTATTGTTTACTTCTACAGCAATTTGGCACTTAATTCTTTTTTGTTTGCTTACAGTACCAACAACATATTATTCATACGTTTGAATTTCCACAGTTGCCCCTTATGGGTCTTTTTAATGAACATGTGATATAATTGTTACCAGGATCAGCCTTGTTTAATGTCAAAATGTCATCTTTATTCACAATCACAGTTGGAGCTGGAACACCTCTACCTGCCACTGCTCTCGCGATCACGATAAAAAGCAAACTAAAAAGAATTAAGTGCCAAGTTCCTGTAGAAGTAAACAAGAAGTCTGGCAATGGTGTAAGGTATTTGACCTGAAAACGATCAGCTGTTCAAGCATCTTTCCTATATTACTGGCTCTACGAATGATAGTTCAAATTCGGGTACATAAACTGCAAGATTACCATTACTTTAATAAATATAACGCGTTTAGCAAAAAGCTATTTTCAAAGTAGAATCACGAAGAAACATTGCAAAAACTGTTATTTGACTCAATTATGTTCCATATCTACATCATATATTTACATCATTTATACCTCTATTACAAAAGAATACTTCAGATTTTGATTTGATCAAAACAATCTTTTTTAGTTTAAGCGATAAATAACTGTTAGCATTTCAATCGCTCTTTTGTAAAACAATGTTACCTTATGAAACGGGCCAAGAATCTGCTCCCTTGCATAACTCTTAAAAAAATAGTTGCTAATTCGGGTGATAATTAGCCTGGGGCCACTCGTTTCAACACTGCATGCAGGTGTCGGTGGTGGAGGTATGTAGATTCCATCGATTCTGACTGCCCCCTCTTCGTCCGACATATCCATAGCCTCTTGCGGTTCGTCATCGTCTTCATCTTCCTCAACGGATTTCTTTCGTTTTTGTGCCCTATTCGGAGGCATTTTTCTTTTTACAGCGAACCTTCCACTAGAAAAGTAAGGTTAATTGTAATAATTACCAAAGCAATTCAAACAATAACTTACATCTGGTTATATGTTAATAGATTAAATCTGCCGTGCACACAATAAAAGTCATGTAAAATGAAAAACACTGTATAAAATGAGGAAGTAAAGGTACGTATCGTAAAAGATCGACACTTTTTCTTTAACCGTCAATTCTAAAAACAAAAATTTGAATTTCTAGGACGCTCGTTTAGGGACATTTAACTGGCGACGTTGGTAAACTGGTAACATGCTGCATTGACGATTGACCTTGCTGTAGGTGTAACTAAAGCCTGTTTTACAGTTGTCCTACTTTTTACAGTAAGTACTTTTATGTCTTACTATTAACCAGGACCGCGCCAGCATCAATGGCCGCCTGTGTGCAGAGCCAAATTTGCCGCCCCAAAATTTACATTTTTGTTGTAAAATATAAATTTTATGTAGTGCATACCTAGTTTAACTGTAACAAATCAAATTAATTTAAGTGAAAAACAGAAAAAGTTTCGTTAACAATAAAATTTACAAAAAAAATAGTGGAATAAAATTAATAAAAAAACAACAAAATTTTAGAAAATTATAAAAAAGCAACTTTCCTAGCTTTTTTCTCCGCAAATTCTTTAATTACTAATTCTAAATCGATGGAATCCATCGTGTCGCTTTCTATTGCTATTATAGACAGATTATTTAATCTGTTTTGTGACATTGTGAATCGCATATAATTTTTAATAATTTTTAGTTTCGAGAAAGATCTCTCACCGTCACCAGACGCAACTGAAACTGGTAACGTGAGTAATATTCTAAGAGCTATTGACATATTTGAAAATGATGCTATGAGCTGATTTTCGAAAATATATTCAAGAATGGACTGGTGCTCTAACTGATGCTTTTCAGCTGAAGTAGGTTTAAGATGTAATTTTAAAGATTTTATCTCTTCAAATAATTCTATTCCATCTACATCTGATTCCTTTCTAGAATCATCAGTTAGATGAAGATGTAAATGTTTACAACATTGTAATAGCTCGTTTTCCGTTAAATCAAACATATTATACAGAAATCCAAACATAGTATCATATCTTGTTATTCCCTCAAATCTGTCTCTTAAAGACGATAAAGTTTGATCTAATATATTAAAATAAACGTTAACTTTATAATAATTTTTTGGATCAATAATTGGTTCATCACTGTGTTCATAATCAAATTGTCTGGGTTTTCTTCGTGGTCTAACAGACTGAACAGCAGGGAAATTAGGTTCAATACCGAGTTCATCCGCAAGTGTATTAGCGTCAGTAAGAACATTATTGAATTCTTCATCTGATCGAAGAGCTAAGAAAACATCTAACAAATTTTTAAAATGCTCTAAGCAAGTTTTTATATTTATAGTAGGATTTTGCATCATCGTGCTCAAACATTAATTTTGATTAAAATATTGTACCATATAATTGTTGAGCACAAAAATTTATAACTCTGAATTTTTAATGCCAAAGACTTGGCTTGATGTGAAGCACTGTGGTCTTGTACGGATAAACGATCTTCAATTACTTCTACCAATGCATCATATATTTGCCCAATTTGGTAACGCAGGGGCTTCACAGCGTCTATTCTAGTAGACCACCGTGTATCACTAAGTGGTTTTAAATTTAAATTTGTTGTGTGTTTTTTCAGAATTGACCATATTTTTACCGACGCAGAAAAAAGCAAATAATTCTTGAACTACATCAAAATAACCAGAAGTCTCAAAAGAAACTTTAGCAGCATCGTTCACTACTAAATTTAATGTATGGGCTGTGCACGGCACAAAAAATGCTCGCGGATTTATTTCTCAATTTTTTTTTGCAAACCATTATGTTTGCCGCGCATATTTGCCAAATTATCGTACCCTGGCCACGCATGTCGTAAATATTTAAATTCAACTTTGAAAGTCAATTCCTTAAAAATTCACTTAAACCCACTCCAGTTGAATCATTAATAGGACAAAATTCTATAAAATGCTCGCGTATTTCAAATTTTTTATGACTCATTCAACATTGTAAATCTAAAAATTATAATCATTTGTTCGATATGACTAATATCCGGTATACAGTCAAGAATGATAGAATAGTATTTACATTTTCTAATTAAATCCAAAATATTATTTCTAATTTTGTTACCAATGACATCTATTATTTCATTCTGAATTTTGTCCCCTAAATAATTTACCATTCGTGTTTCATCTTTTTGTGACTTTTGAGTCCGAAGCACATGTTCTGACATAACAGAATCAAATTTTGAGATCATCTCAACAGCTTTTAAAAAATTACAGGTTATTTCTTTCAATAATTTATTAGATTGCCCGCGTAAAGCAAGACACTGTCGTGACAAATATTGTATTATTAAAATTATTCTCTCAATCACAGCATGCCAGTGCTTTGCTTCTGCATTCAACAAACGTAGTTGCGTCTGGTTTACAGTTTGTTCTTTTGATAACAATTTTATAAGTTCTAACTGATTTTTAACATTTGCATTGTGAGTATCACTTTTTTCGTGCCTTGAAATCAATAGTGACACATGCTGCCAGTCAGAAACACCTTCCTTTTGCGAAAAATTGTTTTTAATTTTGCCAAATATTGTACAACAAAAGTAATAAACTGCATTATTTTTTATTGAATAAACTAACCACGGTCTATTAATTTCTTCTCCATTTGGAAGAGAACGGTAGAAATATTTTTTCGAAAACCTTCGACCATTTTCATTAGTTGGGAAATTAAATTGCGTTACCTGAACAGGCCCTCTTTCTACTAATTTTTTTGTTAATGTTGTTGATATTATCTCAGGCTACTCTCCAGGATCATCTGAGGTTGCTGTGTCCTGCTGCGACTGCTGTGAATCTGATGAGCAGCCAAATTTCTTTAGTTCAGAAAGCCTTGATGAGAATGACGTGCTGGCTTCTTCAGCCTCACCAACTTCTCTTCTCTCTGGTTTTGGAGACTCCGAGTCAGATGAAGTCACCTTCTCTTCCCCAGATTCGGAATCTTCCCTCATAATTTCCATTTCGACTTTTTGGACGCACGGCTCATTAAGTGGCTCGGAAAGAGAACTAGAGCTTGATTCTAATGCTTCCGCTGACACATTTTCTGGCTTCAAATATTTTTCTAAAGTATTGGCCAGTTTTTTCTTTTCTTCTTTTTTTTGTAGACTTTGTTTTCGATACTGAAAACCCGACAGCCTTTTCGTTTTTCTGTTCTAGAAAAATTATAACAATTTTATTACTTAATACAATTTAAGAATATGTAGGTAACTATCTGTGTATTGATTGATATATGATTGATATGTATGTAGGTACTTACCATATTTATAACTTTTCTTCAACTTTCTTCAAAACACAATCACTAACAAAATTAATTTTCTCTACTCGATCTTCTCTGCAGCCAATTCAAAAATTAAATGACCAAATAATTATCATTGCACCCATATTACCACAGCATTAAGGTAAGCATCATATAATATTATATTTCTTAAAATCAGCTTTAAACAATTAGGTACTTACCGACAAAAGAGATCGCCGACACCCCGATCAAAATTAATATAAATACCTACTTCATAAATAGGTACGATATGTTTCACAGTCAATAAAAGCCGCCAGCCGCCAGTTTTCTGAAAATTCACGTTTTGTTGCTTCTAATAAATATCCGGCTTTTTTGTAATCATTGCATAAAGATGCATGGAAAGCGTTCCTTCAAGTTGGCTTCGTTTAGCAATTAGCCGCCACGGAATAAAAACTAACTTCGAGAATTTACATAAACAATAATCCATGTAACCATATTATCAGGTGTTCATTTACACAATAAACATTTTTATACCTATATATTATATAAGTACATATTTTTGAACTTCTAAAATTTGTCAAGTAAAAAAAAATTGTACATTTTTTTTTGTAATTTGTATATAATTTTTAAACCTTTTTGGCAGCCCCTGAATTTGGCCGCCCGTGTGCGGTGCACACATTGCACACTGGCTTGGCGCGGCCCTGCTATTAACCCCTGTGGGGTTATATTATCGGTAGTAATATAACAAGTGGAATGATTATTATCGATGATTTTTCTCCCGAGTTAAAACCGGAACCTAAATTTAACGACTGCGGAGCACGAGTTAAATTTGCTCTTTCGGTTTTAACGAGTAAAAAATCATCCATCATTAATCATTACACGAATTATATTTGGAAAGAGAATATATTGAATGAAATGCAAAATACCAAATAACATGTGGGCAAATAAAAATGAAATCAAGCTTGGCTTTGAACTATTTGTTTTATGAATAATATGTTGGTAGCATTGTAAGTCTATGTCAAATTCGAGGTTAGCAGGTTAGGTTTTGCGTCAGTCTGTGTCAAAACTGATGCAAAACCTAACCTGATAAACTCGAATTTGACATAGATTTACAGTGCCACCAACATATTATTCATACAACAAATATTTCAAAGCCAAGCTTGATTTAATTTTATTTGTTCACATGTTATTTATGGGTAACTAGACACCTCATTGGTTGAAATAACGTCACGTGATACATGAATTATATTCTCCATGCTATTAACTTTATTAGTACGTAAATGGTTACCAATAAAATCCGGAACAGCTAAATAGATCTAGTGAATAGCTATTTATGCAACAAGTGCTAAAAGTTGACGTTTATGCACGAGACATGAAAATCGTGCATAAACTACTTTTAGCACGCGTTGCATACAATATTTTATCTACAACCTTAATTTTACTGTTATTAATCCATAAATATCGATTTAACAAAGGTTTGCATCTACGACACTTACAATTTATGTCATAATAAACAGTAGGCCTTGGAGAGCGGGCGAATGTTTGCAGAGCCAGTACTGGCAAGGTCAGTTATTAAAGGTAATTATTAATACTATACATCTGACTGTATTCATTACATAACGCTTTTATTATTTCCAAAACACTTTACCTGTAACGCAAGAAGTAACTAGAATAACTTTACAACTTAGTAGAGGGGATTCGCCGGTTCTAGCGCCTCACCTCCTCACCTCTACCACACAGTAATGAGAATAGTCTGTCTCTCTTCAACACGTGTAAAGGTGTATGTCTGTCTCCGTCTACAGAGCAGTGTTACCAACATACAGGGTGTTCCTTAAAAAGTTTATGTAACTAGATGAAGTCCCTAGAATAGTTACTAGATTTGGGCGGTAAATTTAAATTTAGCACGTGTAAAGGTATATGTCTATCTTCATCTACAGAGCAGTGTTACCAACATACAGGGTGTTTCTTAAAAAGTTTATGCAACTAGATGAAATCCCCAGATTAGTTACTAGATTTGGGTGGCAAATTTAAATTTAACACGTGTAAAAGTATATGTCTAGCTCCACCTACAGAGCAGTGTTACCAACATACAGGGTGTTTCTTAAAAAGTTTATGTAACTAGATGCAGTCCCTAGATTAATTACTAGATTTGGGTGGCAAATTTAAATTTAACACGTGTAAAAGTATATGCCAAGCTCCACCTACAAAGCAGTGTTACCAACTTAGAAAGTGTTCTATAAGAAAGTGCATGTAACTATTGAAGTCTCTAGATTTAAAATAAGCGACTAGATTTAAGCATTAAATTTTGAATTTAGTAGTTTCTGTTGTTGTCTAACGAGTTATTCAGATATATATATACATCAACCCATACTAATACAACCGACCAACCAACGAAGTCGAGAACTAAAGTTACCAATAACAACACAACTGCGAGTTTTGTAGGCTCGGCTTACCGATGCGTCTAGCTAACCTCAACACCTTCGTAAAGGTGTCTCAACCTCAAGCTAGTTAAAGTCAGAGTATATTAATTTTACATAATACAGGTTAAACAGCATCTGAGGATTAAGATTGTTTGCATGCTAAATAGTACACTATCACTAGGATGACTGATAAATAATTCCACACAATCATAATTTTAGTTAAAACACTCACCTGTATGTAGCAACGCAAATCCTTAAAACTGCTCGAGGAGCTGAAACGTCAATATTCCATGTAATCCTCTAGTAGAACGATCTCCCCTCATGTTATACACAGCAGAGAGGTTCAACTCGATGCAAACTGTAAGAGCGATTGAGTTGAGGGTAATGGAGTTAGCAACGGTGGAGACGCTCAAGCCTACAAAGTTGAAGTTGTGTAGATGAATGTTGCATACTTGAATAAATAGATATTAACTGAAACGCTCACAACCAACACCAACAACTACACCACAACTAATATCAATCTATACCAACCAACAGCAATAATTACTACCACAACCAACACCGACAACTACCTCCACAACCAACAATCCAACCAACACCGATAACTACTACCACAACCAACAAACCAGCAAACTACTTCCACAACTAACACCAATAAACCCAATCTGTACCAACAACTACTTCTACAACCAACCAACACCAACAACTACTATTACAACTACACCAACACCAGTATAAACTTCGATAATTCAATAAAACACAGAATACATACATACAACATTTTTATTTTATTTATCTATCATACACTTCAAAAGTCTTAAACATCTATATAACATATGTTCAAAAAGTATTTGAACTAGATGAGGCTATACACAGCAAGATGAAGGACCGATCGACCAACCCCATCAACCAGCCGACCAACTGATTAACTTAGTACTTAGTATACAAATATACATAGCTTCAAATGTCTTAATAGTTTAGTGTAGATTATACTGCAGACTAATTTAATAAAGCATAGAATACATATAACATTTTATTATATTTATCTACTATAAATATCAAAGTTTAGACAAATTTCTGTTAACTACGATGTTGCCATCCGATTGATGAATGGTGAATTTTTTAACACGTTGCCGGAATTTTATAATGACCCCAAGCTAGAGTCATATGCGTTCCAGGAATGATGTACCTTTTATCATCTTCTGGAGAAAGAGCAACCTTGTTTTTAATTTCCGTGTATAACTGATGGTTATACGATCTAAACTGCCTCATCGTTTTATATACAGTTTTGTTATGTAACACAACACCCTCATAATCATCCATATCAAGCTCATTTCTAATAATCGCGGTTTGAACTCCTTTCGCCTTTTTTGTGAGTTCACCCTCTACATCAACTATGTAGGCTTTAGCACCTGTTCCATAGAACTTCCAAATAATCTTACCCCCATACTCATCTTTCATTCTGCCTATTACAGATTTTGTTATAGGCATATCAAAACGATTATTTGGTAAATAGTTAGATGTATCAAAATACTCTAAGTTCTTTTTCATATCATTATAAAAATTTTCTGTAAATACTTCTAGAATTAACGAATCAGTGTCGGTGTATGCTAAAAGAGCCTTATCCCCATAATTTTCTTTAATAAAATTATAATAGAAGTTATACATAATAAATTTAGACAAGTCCAGAACACAGAAACCTATAT
Organism: Agriotes lineatus; assembly: GCA_940337035.1. Lineage (NCBI taxonomy): Eukaryota > Metazoa > Arthropoda > Insecta > Coleoptera > Elateridae > Agriotes > Agriotes lineatus. Next base: position 93,864 of record CALNHX010003362.1, on the reverse strand, counting down.
AGATGGGTTTGTTGTAGACCACTTTAAGTCGCTTCATTTGTATAGCTACAAAGTCTTCACTTATAATGGTTAAGTTTTTAAAATTCGGTTTGGAAATTAACGATTCTGCCCCCAACCTCTTACCTATATTTTCCCAATGTGTAATAAGCCGTATATCTACTCTTTTATCAACATTTTCCATTGTTTTTCCAAATACCGCGTTATTCATTAATTTGTAAAACGTTTTCTCGAACTCGTTGACAGCCTGATTCCTCCTTACGGTATTTAAATCAACATACTTTTTTAACCAAGGAGATTGCGAGAATGATAAGATGCGGTGGACTTTCCGTAATTTTAACTCGGCATTTAAACATTGTTGTAGATTTTGGTAGTGTATAATGTATTTCTCTTTCGGATTTAAATTCGCGATTAGCTTAGTGTATTTAGAGTTTGGCGGTGATATATTTTCAGGACAAAATGGAAGTTCGTTATGAAGATCGTGTAATGATTCAGGATAATCTAAATCAACTTCCAAAACATATCCACGATTAGAAGTGTTTAGAATTTCATTAATGTTAAAATTTTGAATTTCAGAATCGGATAACCATTGAAATCTGCCTGTTGGTAGATGCATAGATAAGGAAGCCCCATAAAGATTTGTTGCATCCAGGTATGACAGATACGACGTTTGTTTGTTAGGGTTAAAGGTTGACATAAATGGGTTATTAGCCTTAACTGATCTTTTGCTACACTGACAGAGTCCGCCACGAATGCCTTTTTGGAAAAAATGCACCATAAATATATCAGTTAGTAATTCTAGTTCTATTTCGGTATATTTTAGCATCGCATTCCAGCTTAAACCAGGTGCAGTATAAAAATGACATGGATCTAGTTTATAAGCTTCCATGCAAACATATCGAAAGTTTTCAAAAATGTCTGCTAGCAACAACACATCAGATTTCAAGTATATATCCGAATAATCACCTAATGTTTTACATTTGAAAACCCCCCACACCATCTTTGCACGTTCATAATCTAATTCTGATATTTTACTGTTAGTTAAACCGTTAAAAAATTGTTCACGTGTGGGTAGTTTTGGATCATCTAACCGTTCCATGCTGTCAACGTAAGAATAGGGAAATACACCCTTCTGTCTAATTAAGTTAAACTTTTCTCCTTCAAAATATTTCTTTATTTCTGTACATTGTTCTACCCCCAAATTTTTAGCTAACTTTTCCAAACTCATAGGCATAAATCTAAATGAATCTAACAATCTCAATTTCATAAAAACGTGTTTTTCTTTGCCATTCTTATCAACAATTGTTTCTACGGGTATATGCTTCGTAAAAGAGATATACTTTTCTTTGTTTGTAGCTATCACATCAATTTTGCTTTCATCTAATCCCAAAGCTTTTATAAATAAATGTGCATCATAATTTGACAAATTGTGAAAGAATATAGGAATAAAATTCGAAAGTTTAAAATTTATATTACATATACTATGAGCAGGCCCACGGTATTTACCAGTCAAGTGACAACGATCTTTCACCCTATCTTCATTTTTGAGAAACGGCTTTTCACATATATGACAGCTTGCTGCTATTTTGTGAACTAGTTTATCATTTTCGGTTAGATTATTTATTGGAACTATATGTTTCAGGTGATTCACATAAATTTCCTTTATGTCAGCGTCTATTCGCTCACAAAAAACTTTAGCACAATCAAAACCTCGGTAAGACTCAAACTTTGAAAGGGAGTCATCGTAAGAGCATTTTATATAATATGCAAAACTATAGGGTGTGTGCATATGAGTTTTTTGAGAAAACGGTTTATTACTGTCTTGCCGACAGTATTGAAGCGGTAAAAGCATCGACTCGAAATCTACATATACAACGAATGGAAGTTTTAATTTTTGTTCAAAAGATTCAAATTTTAAAATATTTTGGGGCAACGTGTTTCCAAATTTATCCAATCGCGGTACAGTAGTTGGCAATACAACTCGAACATTTTTACAATCGTGTTGTTGATGTAATGCCAAACGTTCTGAACTAGTAAAATTCATCAGGCAACCATCGCAGAAACTTTTCTTATGCTCATTATTTGATAACTGATGATTAACAAGCCTTGATAAATTTTTAATGAGACAGTAGTGTGATCCACCTTCATTATCATCAATTAATAACAGATTTACATGTATATCTCGTTTTGTTTTCGTGAAGTGTAATGGCCCACTAATTTCATATTTGATTTGCCCATTTTCATATATAGAATCTAAACTATATACATTAATGGAAATATCATTTTGCAATTCAAATTTTGATATATCGCGCAACTTCACAGGAAACTCAATTCCTGCAAAATTTAATTCATTCTGATATTTTATATATTTAGTTATACGACAAGCATCCTTATCAACAGGATGTAAAGCGGCCAACACACTCCACATAAAACAACGATTATCAGCATTTTGAATGTTAATTACAGCCTTTCTATTTTTAATTGTTTGCGGTAGTGGAATATATGATGAAGCCCTTAGAGGATTATATTTGTTGATATTCAACTCGATAAACAACAACCTTTCCAGAGCCCATCCACTCTCTCTTTCTTGAAACTCGCTAACTTTATTGTCGATGATATCGATGAAATAATTATAAAGTTCGTTTAGGTTTGTTGATGAAGTGCAAACTTTGAATTTGGTGTTAAATGATTTTACTTCTTTTAGATCTTTCGATTGTAATGCGAAAAGTCCAAACAATTCAATATTAATCTTCACAGCACCATGCTTACCCAAACTTGTCACAATGGAGTCAACACATTTTTGCTTCAAAATCTTCAGATATTCTTTAACATCCACATAAATTTTTGTATCGGCCGTAGTAATACGGTATGTTGCTATTCGGTGTTTAAAGGATTGGTTTATTACTGTAACACCATTCCCTTCTCCCACGCACGCCTTGTTTTTATGTTGTAGGCTTCTACAATGTTGCATTACGTATTTCCTCAAGACAGATACACCACATACTTCACATCTTGTTGTATCGCCTTGAATTTGAATGCTACCATCAACACAAGTTTGTTTAGGCTTAGGTGTTAGTTTAACACCATCTTCTAACTTCCTTTTCCATAAACCATGTTTTTCAACTTGATGTTTTCGAAAATGTCCCAAACTTGAAAATGTAACCCCACATACTTCACATAACTGGGATAGTGGTATACAATAACCTTCTTGATGTCTGCGTAGGTTATCTTTTCGAGTGAACTGCTTGTTACACATCTCACAAGTAAATTGCTTCATCTTCACGCTACGAGATAGTGCTAAAACAGAATGAGGTGAGAGCTCTCCATTAACCCTCGAACACTATATTATTACCTGCTATAGTTGAATATAACCGAACACTTCTGATATTATATGAAGATGCTGTATCCTCAACTGGTATTCCCAATGCAATTATCAGTAAAGCTATCGATACAAATCGGAACTGAATCTGGTGAATACGTCTTTAAATCAGGAAACAACAGCTGCAACAATGAATACGATATTAGTATTAAGCTTTAACGCTGAGTGGATAAATAGATACAATAAAATTTCCCCCAAGTCCGAGCTGATGGCGATTGTCTGATTTCAAGGCCAACCAGACAAACTCATCTTACTATCACATGTGAAACGCTTGAACACCCGATCCACCCCTCAATTTTCAACCCGACGACAGCTTACCACAATTTAATAAACGGCAGAGCACTCGAGAGCATCTATGACCACCACCGAACGACCGAAGTACAACTGAGAAATATTTCAAGGATGGCACGTCTTTTATATACCCAGCTACACTGCACCAGCAAGCAAGGACATTTCTAAAACCACCTCCCACCACTCATCATCAAAATTAAAAATCGAGATCGACAGAAACTCCAATGCTCTAACGTTCTCAGCAGTTACTACAGCGCAAATTAATCTAAGTCAAACAGGCATTAAACTCATCTTACTATCACATGCGAAACGCTTGAACACCCGACCCACCCTCTCAATTTTCAACCCAACGACTGCTTACCACAATTTAATAAACCGCAGAGCACTCGAAAGCACATGTGACCACCGCCAAACGACTGAAGCACAACTGAGAAATATTTGAAGGATGGCACGTCTTTTATATACCCAGCTACACTACACCAACAAGCAAGGGCAATTCTTAAACCACCTCCAACCACTCATCATCAAAATTAAAATCAAGGCCAACACAAACTCCAGTGCTCTAACGTTCTTAGCAGCTACTACAGCGCAAATTAATCTAAGTCAAAACAATAATAAGTGGTTTTACAAATATTAGTGAAACCACGCGAATTGCGAGAACATTTACGAAAAATCTGCTCGAAACCCCTCGGTAGTCGATTTACCTCCCTTATCATAATTCATAATGCTGAAATATCAACCCCCAAAATCAAACTTCTTCAACCATTCCTTTATGAGAAGCAGTAAGTACAATGAAATTTTTTACAAGTTCAGGTTTAAAACAAAAAAAATCAGATAATTCTACTTGTTCCATACCCCCCCCCTTCCCCCTCCCCCATGTGATACCAGTTATATCGATACGCTAAAATCTTCATGAATGCAGTACTTAATATTATTATTATTATTAATAGTACTACATTTCATTGCTAAAACTAAAAGCAACAGTTAATAATTGAGTTCTACGATTATTATTTTCATACAACTTTGTTCGTCTTTTACAACTATTCACTAACAGTTAAACAAATAATGCTGAATATATCAATCCTGTATTACATAATAAACTAATATCGCATGTATTCATGTGTAGAATAGCTCTGTTATATTTTAATATATTTCATCAATCAACCGATTAGTGACGTCAGAAACATCAAACCCTTCAAGTCTGACAAATATGAAAAGATATAGTTTCAAAAGTGAGATTTAGGGAGACTGACAATACTACATGAAAAGGAGTGGTGGCGGTACTACCACACGGTTCTTAAGCACCATCATATTGGGTTTCACTAAAATACTCGCTCGAATAAAAAAATATAAAACTATAAACTACACCATCCATACATGTAAATAATAAACACAATCCTCAATGCTTTAGGTTTATACTTATTCCACATAATACGCGTCTCTTCATATAATAATTGCAGCTAGCATCAATACAGAGAAATGACGTAAATTGTATGAGAAATAATAAATATAGTGTTTCTATATCTACACTGCCAATACACACCACATTCTATCAGTACATCATGATAAATTAAAGGTGATTTTATTGGCTGATCAGCAGCATCACGTATAAATCACTTTTAATATACAACTGCAAGGGTGTTGCAGTCTTGGATAACAAATGGTATAGGTAACATGCCATCACAACGCTATAGATCAAAGCATGATCGCCACATACAAAGACAACACGAGTAGTTGATTACTGATAAAACGTTTTACGTGTATAATTATTCTATATAATACGTACCTCTTCTTGTAATAAATACAGCTAAACGAAATCTCGATGTTGACTGCAAAATCAGCTAAGCTCACCCAGCAAATCTTCAAGTCAATATACCTCTTGCTATCGATGTTAGGTACTTATACCTAGAACATAATAATTACAAAAACAATTCAAATCACTTATAAAAATTAACGAAAATACAGTGGAGAATATATGTCTTAATACCAGCAAAACAGGTTCAAAACTCAAAACCAGCAAACCAAGGGGTGGGAAAACCCTCTCCTCCGGAGCACCTCAACAAACGGGCAAAGCCCGTTTGTTGAAATGCGTAGCGACGGGTCAAGGCAGAAGAACCACATTCCAGCAGCTCATTTGCCGACTCGCTGCGTTCGTTTAGTCGAAACCTGTGCTTTGTTTCAGAAAGTCGCGTTTTTGCTACTTGATAGTAAATTCTGATTAAAAATTGGATTCGAAAGTGAAAATTAGTGACTTCTAAACAATCGAAATAGTGCCTAGTGCGCTGTTTGTTTAACTGTGTTTGCGCTGGATGTGTAATTATTTATAAAACAAGATCGATCATAGGACCATTCCTTTTTGTAAGTGTAAATTTATTTAACGTTTCTCTTACTTACACAAAAAGCGTATGTTGTTACGTAACACTTTTAGTTCTTAACATTAGAAGTACTTTTACTTCCTAGGAGCTACAAGCAACTTCCATTTGATCGCTTGTGGATGTAGTTGTCGTTAGTTATTTAGATGACAACTGTTAGAAGTGCCATTTATTCATCTGATCGAGTTACTGTATTCTATTTGGGGTTTTCTTTTTGTAGGTTTTGGAGTTGAAAAGAAATTCTAACATTTGACAGCTGCAAAATTTCCAACATTTGAAATACGCTGCAATTCTGAAAGCTTTTTTTCACTACTCGTGCAGCTTGAGGGGGAGAGGGCTGCCTTATTCAAACAGCTGTTAGAAGGGGGAAGACGCACCTGTCCATTCGGTTATCGGTGGTTTTTGGAATACAGAGGCTCTTATACTAGGTAAGTGTAGTGTCAAATAGGAGTGTTTAAAATATTAAGGGGTAGTGTTTTAACATTGATAAATAATAGTAGGTGTGTTTGCAAATGGATAACAAATAAAATATTACACAGTTTTAAATGTGTGCTTAAATTAAGCCGATATTGTGTTTTCATATGTGTGATGTCAAGGCAAGGATGCGCAGAGGTTATAAAAGCCCTCATTTTCCGTCACCCTATCTCAGTTGTTCTTTAGTTGCGTTAGAATGCACATCGATGTGTTGACGAAAGCTGTTGCAGTTTATACCTGCCGCCATATTGCATAAACAGTCTTGGGGCGTAACTGAAGGTGCATTAGTAAGGTAATAGGATGCATTTTTTAAAAATTTGTTCTTGATAATACCATGTGTTTACGAGTTATTTTAGTAATGTGTAAAAAACATTGCTAAAGTGAACTATTTTCGTAGTTATATAAAAAAAATATAATTTAGAAGTTTCTTACTTCTCTAATCGAATTACTGTGTTCTATCTGTTTTTTCTTGTTTGCAGATTTGGAGTTGTTAGAATTTCCGGTATTTGACATGCGTAAAAACTCTGGAGCCACTTTTCGCTGCATAACTTTGCATTCGAGACCGAGGTTAGCCGCGTGTTTACTATCTTTTTCAAACAGTTGCTGGAGGGGTTAGGACGCGCTCCTCTTACATTTCGTCAGGTAGGTTAGATAAGAGTGTATAAACTGTTATGCAAACTAACATCTTCGATTTAGGTATCGCTGTTTGCATTCACCATACGCTCACGTAGAAATATTCAACTTTACAGAGTTTGGTAAACAATGGATCTGTTAAACGCTGTTTTACAGATTTTGTATTGATAATAATATACTATGCAAATATAATATCCGCCATGTCTATCCGATTCTTATTTTCAAATTATTTTTGTTAAATTACCAACTGTTTCAGAGATATTTCCTTATTTTTTCTGGTTTTAAAGGTTGTCTCAGAATATTTCACACATTAAATTTGACGTCTGTGCGTATTGTTTTGATATGCTAAAATATGGTTTTGAAGCTTTATTAATCTGTTCGATTTACTGTGTTCTATCTGGTTTTTTTCTTTTTGTAGGTTCTGGAGTTGAAAACAATTCTAACATTTAACGCGTGTTGCAATTGTGGAAATCTAGTCTCACCGCTTAGCTTTGTGTATTCAAGGCAAAGGTTATCCGCGGGTTTATGACCTTGAGCGATTTGGAGAACTATCCTTTTCAAACAGCTGCAAAATTTCCAACATTTGAAATACGCTGTAATTCTGGACGCTTTTCTCATTACTCGAGCAGCCTGAGGGGGTAGACTGCCTTTATCAAACAGCTGTTAGAAGGAGGGAGCACGCGTCCGTCCATTCGATTTTGGTGGTTTTGGAATAGAGAGACTCTTATACTAGGTAGGTGTAATGTCGAATAGGAATGCTTAAATTTTAAAGGTAGTGTTTTAACATTGATAGTAGTAGGTGTGTTTTAAATTTAGGAGAGGGTTTTCCCACCCCTTGGTTTGCTGGTTTTGAGTTTTGAACCTGTTTTGCTGGTATTAAGACATATATTCTCCACTGTATTTTCGTTAATTTTTATAAGTGATTTGAATTGTTTTTGTAATTATTATGTTCTAGGTATAAGTACCTAACATCGATAGCAAGAGGTATATTGACTTGAAGATTTGCTAGGTGAGCTTAGCTGATTTTGCAGTCAACATCGAGATTTCGTTTAGCTGTATTTATTACAAGAAGAGGTACGTATTATATAGAATAATTATACACGTAAAACGTTTTATCAGTAATCAACTACTCGTGTTGTCTTTGTATGTGGCGATCATGCTTTGATCTATAGCGTTGTGATGGCATGTTACCTATACCATTTGTTATCCAAGACTGCAACACCCTTGCAGTTGTATATTAAAAGTGATTTATACGTGATGCTGCTGATCAGCCAATAAAATCACCTTTAATTTATCATGATGTACTGATAGAATGTGGTGTGTATTGGCAGTGTAGATATACAGTGTGACCAGTAAAGTCCGCATCATATGGGATGTTTTTTTATTAATAGTTTTTTTCAAAATTTGACTTTGGCATCAATTTGTGCTTCGATCGAGATAAAAATTAACCAAAAAAATAGTAGTCACGTCATTCGCATTATCTGTCAAATTTAATTTTTTTTTCAAAAAAAATTCAAAAGTGGGGTTATTTCTCAAAATATCGAAAAAAGTTATTAGAAAAAGTTTTTCTAAATGCAATTTTTAGCCCATGTGCAAAATTTCAATTGTATAAGATAATTTAGATTTTTTGCCCATTTTTTTTAAATTGCACCACTGTTGCAAAGTAAGACTCAACGCAACCTACATAAAACTTCTTAATTTTAACAATGCTTTATTTCACACACATTTTCTTTAAAGTAGCGCTATATTAAATGTGTGTTTTTCTACAAAATCCAAATAGGGCTATTAAAATTTGGTCACATGTGATGCAAAGTTTATTTGTTTTTGACCCTGTATAATGTAACTTCATAAAATAACGTGTATCACTTTTAGACACAAACTGCATTTTCAAAAATAGTTATTTTATGGAGTTACATTATACAGGGTCAAAAACAAATAAACTTTGCATCACATGTGACCAAATTTTAATAGCCCTATTTGGATTTTGTAGAAAAACACATATTTAATATGGCGCTACTTTAAAGAAAATGTGTTTGGAATAAAGCATTGTCAAAACTAAGAAGTTTTATGTAGGTTGCGTTGAGTCTTATTTTGCAACAGTGGTGCAATTTAAAAAAAATGGGTAAAAAATCTAAATTATCTTATACAGCTGAAATTTTGCATATGGGCTAAAAATTGCATTTAGAAAAACTTTTTCTAATAACTTTTTTCGATATTTTGAGAAATAACCCCACTTTTGAATTTTTTTGAAAAAAAAATTAAATTTGACAGATAATGCGAATGACGTGACTACTATTTTTTTGGTTAATTTTCATCTCGATCGAAGCACAAATTGATGCCAAAGTCAAATTTTGAAAAAAACTATTAATAAAAAAAAATCCCATATGATGCGGACTTTACTGGTCACACTGTAGAAACACTATATTTATTATTTCTCATACAATTTACGTCATTTCTCTGTATTGATGCTAGCTGCAATTATTATATGAAGAGACGCGTATTATGTGGAATAAGTATAAACCTAAAGCATTGAGGATTGTGTTTATTATTTACATGTATGGATGGTGTAGTTTATAGTTTTATATTTTTTTATTCGAGCGAGTATTTTAGTGAAACCCAATATGATGGTGCTTAAGAACCGTGTGGTAGTACCGCCACCACTCCTTTTCATGTAGTATTGTCAGTCTCCCTAAATCTCACTTTTGAAACTATATCTTTTCATATTTGTCAGACTTGAAGGGTTTGATGTTTCTGACGTCACTAATCGGTTGATTGATGAAATATATTAAAATATAACAGAGCTATTCTACACATGAATACATGCGATATTAGTTTATTATGTAATACAGGATTGATATATTCAGCATTATTTGTTTAACTGTTAGTGAATAGTTGTAAAAGACGAACAAAGTTGTATGAAAATAATAATCGTAGAACTCAATTATTAACTGTTGCTTTTAGTTTTAGCAATGAAATGTAGTACTATTAATAATAATAATAATATTAAGTACTGCATTCATGAAGATTTTAGCGTATCGATATAACTGGTATCACATGGGGGAGGGGGAAGGGGGGGGGGTATGGAACAAGTAGAATTATCTGATTTTTTTTTGTTTTAAACCTGAACTTGTAAAAAATTTCATTGTACTTACTGCTTCTCATAAAGGAATGGTTGAAGAAGTTTGATTTTGGGGGTTGATATTTCAGCATTATGAATTATGATAAGGGAGGTAAATCGACTACCGAGGGGTTTCGAGCAGATTTTTCGTAAATGTTCTCGCAATTCGCGTGGTTTCACTAATATTTGTAAAACCACTTATTATTGTTTTGACTTAGATTAATTTGCGCTGTAGTAGCTGCTAAGAACGTTAGAGCACTGGAGTTTGTGTTGACCTTGATTTTAATTTTGATGATGAGTGGTTGGAGGTGGTTTAAGAATTGCCCTTGCTTGTTGGTGTAGTGTAGCTGGGTATATAAAAGACGTGCCATCCTTCAAATATTTCTCAGTTGTGCTTCAGTCGTTTGGCGGTGGTCACATGTGCTTTCGAGTGCTCTGCGGTTTATTAAATTGTGGTAAGCAGTCGTTGGGTTGAAAATTGAGAGGGTGGGTCGGGTGTTCAAGCGTTTCGCATGTGATAGTAAGATGAGTTTAATGCCTGTTTGACTTAGATTAATTTGCGCTGTAGTAACTGCTGAGAACGTTAGAGCATTGGAGTTTCTGTCGATCTCGATTTTTAATTTTGATGATGAGTGGTGGGAGGTGGTTTTAGAAATGTCCTTGCTTGCTGGTGCAGTGTAGCTGGGTATATAAAAGACGTGCCATCCTTGAAATATTTCTCAGTTGTACTTCGGTCGTTCGGTGGTGGTCATAGATGCTCTCGAGTGCTCTGCCGTTTATTAAATTGTGGTAAGCTGTCGTCGGGTTGAAAATTGAGGGGTGGATCGGGTGTTCAAGCGTTTCACATGTGATAGTAAGATGAGTTTGTCTGGTTGGCCTTGAAATCAGACAATCGCCATCAGCTCGGACTTGGGGGAAATTTTATTGTATCTATTTATCCACTCAGCGTTAAAGCTTAATACTAATATCGTATTCATTGTTGCCTAAACCACGATTTCACCACGGCCGCGAAAGGTTGTCTGCTGTCGCGTTCAACCCAGTGCCTTTCCAAATCAGCATAATTCAATTTGAAGCATTATTTAGAACATCAAATTAGTTAAAAGTGCAAATAAACCAGTGAAATCCACACAAGCGAGGAGGTTATCGGCCGCCCGGAGCCGATAACCAGTATCTACCGCAACAGCCGTGCACTGTGAGTTCATTTGTTAGTTATCATAATTTGTAATGTCTAACACTAAAAACTGTCAACATATTGACCCAAAGTTAAATATTAATAATGTAAACACTGATCTCCCGACGCTTTACAAGCAAATAACAGAACAAGCTTTACACGAAATCTTACCTAACGAAAACATGCAGACAGACGACTGCTTAAATAATTCAGAATTTCAAACCCCTAAACGACCAGCTACATCACCTCCAATCACAATTTATAACAAACGATATCTTTTTGACTCATCAACGCTGCAATCTAAAAATAAATATCATCAGCTAAATAGTCCTCAAACTCAAGACAGCTCCAGTTCTCAAAGAAGCGAACCTGAAGAAGTGAAACCAAAAATACCGCCAATCTATTTACATGAAGCAAGCAACTATCAGGTAGTAATACAAGATATTCGGAAAATAGTAAAAAACGACTTTTCAACCGCATACAAGGGTCAAACCCTACGCATTAACTTAACTGCTATTGAAGACTACCGGAACCTAACAAAATGGTACGAAACTGAAAAATTTCAGTATCACACTTTTATGAACAACGATAGCCCAAATCTCTGTGTCATTATAAGGGGCCTACCAACATCACTTAGCGAAAAGGATATATTTGATGAACTAACAAACAAAAAATTCGAAATAATTAAAGTAACCCGTCTTTTGAATAGGGACAAAAACCCCACTCCCTTATGTGCCATCGAACTTAAGAGAAATACAAATAATAACAAAATATTTGAATTATCAAGACTCTGTTATTGTGTCATCACCGTGGAACCGAGAAGAAAATCAAGAGACATCCCACAGTGCACCAGATGCCAAAGGTATGGACATACCAAAAACTATTGCCGCCTCCAGCCCCGCTGTGTTAAGTGCACTGGTTTACACCACTTCTCAGAATGTCCAAAACCGAAAGATAAATCTGTTCCACCAACCTGTATAAACTGCGGCAAGGAACATACTGCCAATTATAAAGGCTGCGAATACTACGCACGAACTAAAGCAAATCTGCTACATTCCCAAACTCCTAATACACCACATCATCCTCCACAGAACAGCAGACCAACCCCAAACGTCAATCCACGACAAACTTCAACCGCTAATCCTAATTCCTATGCTGCTAGAGTTCAATACAACAATCCTAACGTCGATACAACAGAAACCAATGATCCATTCCAATCAATAATCACAGCAATCCTTCACAAACTTATAGAGATTATCACTCCCCACCTTTCCAAAATTAAACAATTTATTATTTCCTTGCTACCTTCTATACTTGTCACCAATGGCAACTAATTATCGAGCTTTAAGCAACTTAACACTCTGCAACTGGAATGCAGACGGCCTTAAAAAGCAACGCAATATGTTTATCTCTTTTCTTGAGCGACACAGCGTTGACGTAGCCTGTGTTAGTGAAACACATTTAACTAATAACGAAGCTTTTCGTATACCAGGGTATAACATCTATAGGCAAGATAGGGAATGTCCAACAGCCGCCGGAGGGGTAGCCATTTTTGTCAAACGACAGCTAATTCAAACGCACCTACAACCAAAAAACCTAGCTACTCTAGAAACAACTTCGATTAAACTGAACCTGTGCAATAACACCTTTGTAAACATAATCGCAGTCTACAAACAACCAAATCGACGCCTCGAAGCAGAAGACATACACAAAATTTTTACCACAAATGAGCCCACACTACTGATCGGGGATCTAAATTGCAAACACATCACGTGGGGATGTAGAGTAAGCAATCCGAATGGAGAAAGGCTTCTAAATTTCACATCAAAAACAGCTGCACTTGTCCTCGCACCGGAAGATTGGACACACTTTCCGTATCGGCAAGATCATCAGCCAGATATTCTGGATATTATCGTCAGTAAAAACTTCACAAAACCAATTTTTCAAACCGTCCTTCCAGAGTTAGACTCCGACCACTCACCAGTATTAATAACTTTCTTCAATACACCCAAAATTAACCCTGGAATTCCTAGATTAATAAATGGCCGTATCGACTGGGACACATTTCAAGAATCTATCGTTCACAATTTAATATGCCCAACATCAATAAACAAAACGACAGAAATCGACTCAGCCATCACTACACTGAACTCAATAATTAAAGCCTCCGTCTATACAGCTACTATTAAGCACAATAATAAGAGAAGACATCACCATCAACCACCATCCAACATCTTAAAACTAATCAAAGAGAAAAATAAAGCTCGTCGGGAATGGCAAAAAAATAGAAATCCTGCAACGAGGCGACAACTGAACCAACTGTCTCATCAGGTGAAGTGGGAACTAGACAACTACCGAATTTCAACATACAGTAAATGTATAGCGGAACTAGAACCAAAAGATCCTACAATGTGGTCAACTATTAAGCGTATATTACGTCAACCTCAAACTAGTGCGCCCTTAAAAGTCGACGGCATCTACTACTGCAGCGATCAAGATAAATGCAATAAGTTTGCTGAACACCTTTCGTCAGTTTTCGAAACCAGATTGGATATTAGTAATCAAAATCTTGACGAACACATAGACGATCATCTCGACACTATATTCCCAAAGAAACCAAACCCAATCGAGCCAACAAGTCCTAGGGAACTAGCCAACTTGATTCAACAGCTTCCGTTAAAAAAAGCCCCCGGACATGACACGATCCCAAATATCATCCTTAAAAAACTGCCAGCCAAAGCTCTAGCCTTTTTAGCAACAATATTTAATGCTTGCATGCGAATGAGTTATTTTCCAATTACATGGAGACATGCCATCATATTACTTTTTCACAAACCTGGAAAAAATCCAAATGATCCAACCAGCTACAGGCCCGTAAGTTTGTTATGCACTCTTTCCAAGTTGCTCGAAAAACTTATTCTGAATAGGATTAACAAGTTTCTGAAGAGAAAAGAATGTATTCCGCCTTTTCAATTCGGATTTAGAAAGAACTATTCCACCCATCATCAATTACTACGGCTAGTCGAAACCATAGAGAAGGGTTTTGAAAATAAAAAACACACTTTAGTAGCCTTCTTGGATTTTTCCCAAGCTTTTGACAGGTTATGGATAAAAGGTTTACTTTTCAAACTTTCACAAGCCAAACTTCCCGACTACATTCTATTACTTGTAAAGTCGTTTCTATCTAATAGAACATTTGCCGTTCGCATCAATTCTTGTCATTCTTCAAGCTTTAACATCAAAGCAGGGGTACCCCAGGGTTCAATATTGGGTCCAATTTTATTTAACTTATATGTGAATGACATACCCACTCCACCTAACACCGCTCTAGCAATGTTCGCGGATGATACGGCGATAGTCACCCAGGGCTGGTGCATAAACCAGGCTGCCCAAACCCTACAACAGAGTGTCAACGCTATTTCGAGGTGGTGTAACCAATGGAACATCCAACTTAATCCTGCAAAATGCGTAACCAAGATTTTTACTCTTCGGAGACCCACGAATCCTTATAATATAACAATTAATAACTCCGTAATCAAATGGAACCCAAATGATTCATCGGTCAAATATCTAGGAATTCACTTTGACAAAAGATTGAGTTGGAATCTTCATATTAACAAGAAACTAAATGAGGCGCATGTAAAACTTGTCAAATTATATCCTTTGATCAACAGAAGATCCCAATTACGTCATCAAACCTCGGTGCTACTATACAAGTCAATTCTAAGACCAACCATCACTTACGGCAGTCAAATTTGGGGCTCAACTTCAAAAACTAACTTGAAGAAACTGCAGAACTTTCAGAATAAAGTCCTCAGAATTGCTATTAACGCCCCATGGTTTGTCAGAAACAAACAGATACACGATGAACTCGGCGTGCCTTATATCGAAAACTTCATCAGCTCAACCACCCTAAATTTTTTCGAAAAAATCCAAACCTGCCCAGCAGCCAGCCACTATTCATTGGGAACAAGAAATATCCACACCCGATTGAAAAGGAAGCTAACCCAAGACGTATTCTTTCCCAACGCGTAGCATTCTATTAATTAAATAAATTAGTGACAGGGGGCCCTTTAGGGTGACCTCAAACTTGCGAATGTAATGTTATGTTATTATATGTAAAAACAGTTATGTATAGCATCCAGTGTGCTGATCTGACTAATATAATAAATTTAAAAAAAAAAAAAAAAAAAAAATTCATTGTTGCAGCTGTTGTTTCCTGATTTAAAGACGTATTCACCAGATTCAGTTCCGATTTGTATCGATAGCTTTACTGATAATTGCATTGGGAATACCAGTTGAGGATACAGCATCTTCATATAATATCAGAAGTGTTCGGTTATATTCAACTATAGCAGGTAATAATATAGTGTTCGAGGGTTAATGGAGAGCTCTCACCTCATTCTGTTTTAGCACTATCTCGTAGCGTGAAGATGAAGCAATTTACTTGTGAGATGTGTAACAAGCAGTTCACTCGAAAAGATAACCTACGCAGACATCAAGAAGGTTATTGTATACCACTATCCCAGTTATGTGAAGTATGTGGGGTTACATTTTCAAGTTTGGGACATTTTCGAAAACATCAAGTTGAAAAACATGGTTTATGGAAAAGGAAGTTAGAAGATGGTGTTAAACTAACACCTAAGCCTAAACAAACTTGTGTTGATGGTAGCATTCAAATTCAAGGCGATACAACAAGATGTGAAGTATGTGGTGTATCTGTCTTGAGGAAATACGTAATGCAACATTGTAGAAGCCTACAACATAAAAACAAGGCGTGCGTGGGAGAAGGGAATGGTGTTACAGTAATAAACCAATCCTTTAAACACCGAATAGCAACATACCGTATTACTACGGCCGATACAAAAATTTATGTGGATGTTAAAGAATATCTGAAGATTTTGAAGCAAAAATGTGTTGACTCCATTGTGACAAGTTTGGGTAAGCATGGTGCTGTGAAGATTAATATTGAATTGTTTGGACTTTTCGCATTACAATCGAAAGATCTAAAAGAAGTAAAATCATTTAACACCAAATTCAAAGTTTGCACTTCATCAACAAACCTAAACGAACTTTATAATTATTTCATCGATATCATCGACAATAAAGTTAGCGAGTTTCAAGAAAGAGAGAGTGGATGGGCTCTGGAAAGGTTGTTGTTTATCGAGTTGAATATCAACAAATATAATCCTCTAAGGGCTTCATCATATATTCCACTACCGCAAACAATTAAAAATAGAAAGGCTGTAATTAACATTCAAAATGCTGATAATCGTTGTTTTATGTGGAGTGTGTTGGCCGCTTTACATCCTGTTGATAAGGATGCTTGTCGTATAACTAAATATATAAAATATCAGAATGAATTAAATTTTGCAGGAATTGAGTTTCCTGTGAAGTTGCGCGATATATCAAAATTTGAATTGCAAAATGATATTTCCATTAATGTATATAGTTTAGATTCTATATATGAAAATGGGCAAATCAAATATGAAATTAGTGGGCCATTACACTTCACGAAAACAAAACGAGATATACATGTAAATCTGTTATTAATTGATGATAGTGAAGGTGGATCACACTACTGTCTCATTAAAAATTTATCAAGGCTTGTTAATCATCAGTTATCAAATAATGAGCATAAGAAAAGTTTCTGCGATGGTTGCCTGATGAATTTTACTAGTTCAGAACGTTTGGCATTACATCAACAACACGATTGTAAAAATGTTCGAGTTGTATTGCCAACTACTGTACCGCGATTGGATAAATTTGGAAACACGTTGCCCCAAAATATTTTAAAATTTGAATCTTTTGAACAAAAATTAAAACTTCCATTCGTTGTATATGTAGATTTCGAGTCGATGCTTTTACCGCTTCAATACTGTCGGCAAGACAGTAATAAACCGTTTTCTCAAAAAACTCATATGCACACACCCTATAGTTTTGCATATTATATAAAATGCTCTTACGATGACTCCCTTTCAAAGTTTGAGTCTTACCGAGGTTTTGATTGTGCTAAAGTTTTTTGTGAGCGAATAGACGCTGACATAAAGGAAATTTATGTGAATCACCTGAAACATATAGTTCCAATAAATAATCTAACCGAAAATGATAAACTAGTTCACAAAATAGCAGCAAGCTGTCATATATGTGAAAAGCCGTTTCTCAAAAATGAAGATAGGGTGAAAGATCGTTGTCACTTGACTGGTAAATACCGTGGGCCTGCTCATAGTATATGTAATATAAATTTTAAACTTTCGAATTTTATTCCTATATTCTTTCACAATTTGTCAAATTATGATGCACATTTATTTATAAAAGCTTTGGGATTAGATGAAAGCAAAATTGATGTGATAGCTACAAACAAAGAAAAGTATATCTCTTTTACGAAGCATATACCCGTAGAAACAATTGTTGATAAGAATGGCAAAGAAAAACACGTTTTTATGAAATTGAGATTTTTAGATTCATTTAGATTTATGCCTATGAGTTTGGAAAAGTTAGCTAAAAATTTGGGGGTAGAACAATGTACAGAAATAAAGAAATATTTTGAAGGAGAAAAGTTTAACTTAATTAGACAGAAGGGTGTATTTCCCTATTCTTACGTTGACAGCATGGAACGGTTAGATGATCCAAAACTACCCACACGTGAACAATTTTTTAACGGTTTAACTAACAGTAAAATATCAGAATTAGATTATGAACGTGCAAAGATGGTGTGGGGGGTTTTCAAATGTAAAACATTAGGTGATTATTCGGATATATACTTGAAATCTGATGTGTTGTTGCTAGCAGACATTTTTGAAAACTTTCGATATGTTTGCATGGAAGCTTATAAACTAGATCCATGTCATTTTTATACTGCACCTGGTTTAAGCTGGAATGCGATGCTAAAATATACCGAAATAGAACTAGAATTACTAACTGATATATTTATGGTGCATTTTTTCCAAAAAGGCATTCGTGGCGGACTCTGTCAGTGTAGCAAAAGATCAGTTAAGGCTAATAACCCATTTATGTCAACCTTTAACCCTAACAAACAAACGTCGTATCTGTCATACCTGGATGCAACAAATCTTTATGGGGCTTCCTTATCTATGCATCTACCAACAGGCAGATTTCAATGGTTATCCGATTCTGAAATTCAAAATTTTAACATTAATGAAATTCTAAACACTTCTAATCGTGGATATGTTTTGGAAGTTGATTTAGATTATCCTGAATCATTACACGATCTTCATAACGAACTTCCATTTTGTCCTGAAAATATATCACCGCCAAACTCTAAATACACTAAGCTAATCGCGAATTTAAATCCGAAAGAGAAATACATTATACACTACCAAAATCTACAACAATGTTTAAATGCCGAGTTAAAATTACGGAAAGTCCACCGCATCTTATCATTCTCGCAATCTCCTTGGTTAAAAAAGTATGTTGATTTAAATACCGTAAGGAGGAATCAGGCTGTCAACGAGTTCGAGAAAACGTTTTACAAATTAATGAATAACGCGGTATTTGGAAAAACAATGGAAAATGTTGATAAAAGAGTAGATATACGGCTTATTACACATTGGGAAAATATAGGTAAGAGGTTGGGGGCAGAATCGTTAATTTCCAAACCGAATTTTAAAAACTTAACCATTATAAGTGAAGACTTTGTAGCTATACAAATGGAGCGACTTAAAGTGGTCTACAACAAACCCATCTATATAGGTTTCTGTGTTCTGGACTTGTCTAAATTTATTATGTATAACTTCTATTATAATTTTATTAAAGAAAATTATGGGGATAAGGCTCTTTTAGCATACACCGACACTGATTCGTTAATTCTAGAAGTATTTACAGAAAATTTTTATAATGATATGAAAAAGAACTTAGAGTATTTTGATACATCTAACTATTTACCAAATAATCGTTTTGATATGCCTATAACAAAATCTGTAATAGGCAGAATGAAAGATGAGTATGGGGGTAAGATTATTTGGAAGTTCTATGGAACAGGTGCTAAAGCCTACATAGTTGATGTAGAGGGTGAACTCACAAAAAAGGCGAAAGGAGTTCAAACCGCGATTATTAGAAATGAGCTTGATATGGATGATTATGAGGGTGTTGTGTTACATAACAAAACTGTATATAAAACGATGAGGCAGTTTAGATCGTATAACCATCAGTTATACACGGAAATTAAAAACAAGGTTGCTCTTTCTCCAGAAGATGATAAAAGGTACATCATTCCTGGAACGCATATGACTCTAGCTTGGGGTCATTATAAAATTCCGGCAACGTGTTAAAAAATTCACCATTCATCAATCGGATGGCAACATCGTAGTTAACAGAAATTTGTCTAAACTTTGATATTTATAGTAGATAAATATAATAAAATGTTATATGTATTCTATGCTTTATTAAATTAGTCTGCAGTATAATCTACACTAAACTATTAAGACATTTGAAGCTATGTATATTTGTATACTAAGTACTAAGTTAATCAGTTGGTCGGCTGGTTGATGGGGTTGGTCGATCGGTCCTTCATCTTGCTGTGTATAGCCTCATCTAGTTCAAATACTTTTTGAACATATGTTATATAGATGTTTAAGACTTTTGAAGTGTATGATAGATAAATAAAATAAAAATGTTGTATGTATGTATTCTGTGTTTTATTGAATTATCGAAGTTTATACTGGTGTTGGTGTAGTTGTAATAGTAGTTGTTGGTGTTGGTTGGTTGTAGAAGTAGTTGTTGGTACAGATTGGGTTTATTGGTGTTAGTTGTGGAAGTAGTTTGCTGGTTTGTTGGTTGTGGTAGTAGTTATCGGTGTTGGTTGGATTGTTGGTTGTGGAGGTAGTTGTCGGTGTTGGTTGTGGTAGTAATTATTGCTGTTGGTTGGTATAGATTGATATTAGTTGTGGTGTAGTTGTTGGTGTTGGTTGTGAGCGTTTCAGTTAATATCTATTTATTCAAGTATGCAACATTCATCTACACAACTTCAACTTTGTAGGCTTGAGCGTCTCCACCGTTGCTAACTCCATTACCCTCAACTCAATCGCTCTTACAGTTTGCATCGAGTTGAACCTCTCTGCTGTGTATAACATGAGGGGAGATCGTTCTACTAGAGGATTACATGGAATATTGACGTTTCAGCTCCTCGAGCAGTTTTAAGGATTTGCGTTGCTACATACAGGTGAGTGTTTTAACTAAAATTATGATTGTGTGGAATTATTTATCAGTCATCCTAGTGATAGTGTACTATTTAGCATGCAAACAATCTTAATCCTCAGATGCTGTTTAACCTGTATTATGTAAAATTAATATACTCTGACTTTAACTAGCTTGAGGTTGAGACACCTTTACGAAGGTGTTGAGGTTAGCTAGACGCATCGGTAAGCCGAGCCTACAAAACTCGCAGTTGTGTTGTTATTGGTAACTTTAGTTCTCGACTTCGTTGGTTGGTCGGTTGTATTAGTATGGGTTGATGTATATATATCTGAGTAACTCGTTAGACAACAACAGAAACTACTAAATTCAAAATTTAATGCTTAAATCTAGTCGCTTATTTTAAATCTAGAGGCTTCAATAGTTACATGCACTTTCTTATAGAACACTTTCTAAGTTGGTAACACTGCTTTGTAGGTGGAGCTTGGCATATACTTTTACACGTGTTAAATTTAAATTTGCCACCCAAATCTAGTAATTAATCTAGGGACTGCATCTAGTTACATAATCTTTTTAAGAAACACCCTGTATGTTGGTAACACTGCTCTGTAGGTGGAGCTAGACATATACTTTTACACGTGTTAAATTTAAATTTGCCACCCAAATCTAGTAACTAATCTGGGGATTTCATCTAGTTGCATAAACTTTTTAAGAAACACCCTGTATGTTGGTAACACTGCTCTGTAGATGAAGATAGACATATACCTTTACACGTGCTAAATTTAAATTTACCGCCCAAATCTAGTAACTATTCTAGGGACTTCATCTAGTTACATAAACTTTTTAAGGAACACCCTGTATGTTGGTAACACTGCTCTGTAGACGGAGACAGACATACACCTTTACACGTGTTGAAGAGAGACAGACTATTCTCATTACTGTGTGGTAGAGGTGAGGAGGTGAGGCGCTAGAACCGGCGAATCCCCTCTACTCAACTTAACTTCCAGTTCGAAATTGTAGTTTTATAACCTCACTTCACTTTATACCACAGATGCGCTTAAAGTAAACAGCTTATGTCTTTAACCACGCTAAACTATAAAACGTCACTTTTAGTGAAACAAGCTAGCGCTAAAAGGGCTACTTTTAGTAGTGGTCGTAGATAAAATATGTTTTTCTTCAAACGCCAGTAAAATATGGCATTATACTGCTGGATTGATGATGCTAAACTGCACTTTATTGCCAAGCGGCAGATAATATTATCTGCCGCTCGTCAGCGGCAGTTATTACCTGCCGCTGACGACTTTATCTGCCGCTCGTCAGCTGCAGATAAAGTTATTATCTGCCGCTGACAACTGTATATGCCGCTCGTCAGCGGCAGATAATATTATCTGCCGCTGACGAGATCAAGTAATTTTCTTCGAATTTTGTTCACAAAGTTGTAAATAATTTGTTATAAAAACGTTTGAAGAAAAAATACTATATGTTATTCGGAGCAAAAGTATCTTTATGTGGCTCGGCTGTACTTATCTGCCTCGCAAGCTCGGCAGATAACCCGTCCAGCCTCGCCACATAAAATATAACTTTTGCTCCTAATAACATAATATACTATTTTCTTCAAACGGCAGTAAAATGTGCTATTATACTGCTGGATTGATGATGCTAAACGGTCACTTCATTGCCATGGCATCTAAAACACTTTATCTGCCACTGACGAGATCAAGTAATTTTCTTCGAATTTTGTTCACAAAATTGTAAATAATTTGTTATAAAAACGTTTGAAGAAAAAATACTATATGTTATTCGGAGCAAAAGTATCTTTTTGCACCTGCGGGGCTAAAGTTGGCACTTTAGCCACTTATTTCAGGGACTAAAGTAGCTCATTTAATCCCTAGGGACAGAAGTAATTACTTTAGGACTAAAGTAAAAATGTTACCGCATCTATGGTAAATTTATGTACACAGCATTCTTAATAAAATTTGTATTTAAAATTAATCAGTTAGCAGTACTGAAGTGCATTGTCAGTCTATGTTAAATTCGAGGTTAGTAGGTTAGGTTTTGTTTGTCATTTGACACACACTGGCGCAAAACTTAACCTGCAAATCACGAATTTCACACAGACTGACAATACACTTCAGTACTGCCAACTGATTCAGGCTATCCAGGGCCTGCTGCAATTCAGTTTTTAAAAAATCACTCTTTACACAACATTCTTAATAAAATTCGTATTTGTCAGTTTCCAAATTGACAGATTTCAAATTTTTCAAATATTTGATGATAATGTTTCCAAAAGTGCAAAAAATAGCGTATACAACACGGGACTAAAGTACCTAAATCCCTTGAGTGATTATTTCCCTCAGGCCCTACGGGCCCTCAGGAAATAGTATTCACTCGCGGGATTTAATGATGCACTTTAGTCCCTCATGATATAATATACTATTATGTGGCTCGGCTGTACTTATCTGCCTCCCAAGCTCGGCAGATAAACCGTCCAGCCTCGCCACATTAAGTATAACTTTTGCTCCTAATAACATAATATACTATTACTCACAATCGGTTAATAATAAGTACGTTTCTAGCCTTCAAAACAGTAGGAAAGCGAGTCATTGTTTACTTTACTTTCCCACGTCACTTTCAATAAACTTGTCATATTACTTAGCAACAGCGTCGCAGTTTCCTTTGTTAAAGTGACTTATTAAACTGCGATGAAAACTCGTATGATTTGAAACTTACCTAATTAAATAAATAATGACAAAAACTGATTGTGAGTAAAATAGTTTATTCGCAATCACATTATAATGTGTCAATTTCATGACATGACAACAGCTGGGAACTAGATGATTACTGAAACTAGCCGGGAAATTATTACATACCCCGAAAAATATTACATACCTGAAGAGTGGGTTGTTTTCATGGTAACAAAAATATTTATTTCATACTGTCCGGAAAATATTACTTTGCGTCATTAATTTGAGTCCGGAAAGTGGAACATTACATCACAAGGCCGGAAAGTGACACTTTTCGGCCGCTTGTCATTTTTTTACAACAAATCTCATAAATTTTCATAACACGTCCCACGCCCCTGCCGTCCACCTGACCAAAGATGGGAGTTCTTGGGGCTTCGCCCCTCTCTAAGAAGGCCCTCGGGGCTCCGCCCCTCTCTAAGGGGCCCTCGGGGCTCTGCTTCTCTCCAAGGAGGCCCCGGGGCTCCGCCCCTCTCCAAGAGAGCTCTCGGGGCTCCGACCCTCTCCAAGGGGCCCTCTAAACTCCGCCCCTCTCAAAAATCGCCCTCGGGGCTCCGCCCCTCTCCAGGGGGCCTCGGGGCTCCGCTCCTCTCCAGGGGGGCCCTCGGGGATCCGCCCCTCTTCAAGGGGCCCACGGGATCCACCCCTCTCCAAGGGGGCCCTCGAGGCTCCGCTACCGTAACCCGCATTTGCTCAACCAGGGACATCGCGTCTGCAATTTTCGTGACGTACACGCCTGAATCGTTCTCCTTTATTATATAGAGGACTAGCAAGATTCCCGTTCTTAGTACGGACTGCAAATGCTTGTTTCTTCTTCTAAATCATAAATGAATTATTGAGCCCCCCCCCCCTCAGTCAATACGTTAAACTAACAAAGGCTGC
Source organism: Agriotes lineatus (assembly GCA_940337035.1). NCBI lineage: Eukaryota > Metazoa > Arthropoda > Insecta > Coleoptera > Elateridae > Agriotes > Agriotes lineatus. The sequence continues at coordinate 69,653 of CALNHX010003362.1, read as the reverse complement.
AAAACAATATTGTAGGTCAAAATTAAACAATATTCTTCAGAATAAAGTTCTTCTTAACTCTTTTTTTTTCACGTACCCCCTGAAAATGTGTATGTAATTGTCGTTACTCTTGTATAAATTGATAAAACTATAGTCTTAGTATAAAGATTAGATAAAATCAAAAATATATGTACTTACTTATTAGATGTTGTATACATGAATTATAGCAGGATACCCGTTTTCACCACAAGGGGATGGAATTTCAGAAATTCTCCTATTTTATTCTAAGAAATTCGTGAAAACACAGTTTACCCCTTTTCACCCCTTAAGGGTAAAAACTCGCTCAACTCGTTTTATCCTAAAATGAACCCAGATGTAGAAAATTAATAATTTTAACTCCCTACAGCTTTTCAGTTTTCCCTTTTTACCGCTTTAAGGGTAAAATTTTAAAAAAATCCTAAAACCCCTTTCTAAAGATTTGAAAAAGCACATCTATATACCAGGAAACAAACAGAGGAGATACAAGGGAATCTATAATTCACCCCGAATGCAAATTCGCACATTTAGGGTTGATTAGGGCAAAATCTTTAAATATTTTTTAGACATTTGCCTAGGATACTTATGCAAGCAAACACCAAGTCGATATCTTATCGGGTCTAAGAGATATTGAGGAATCCGTGAAAACGCAGTTTAGCCCTTTTCAACCCCTTGGGGGTACATTTTCCAAAATCCTTTAAACCACTTTTTAAATATATTAAAATTACATCTATATGCCTAAAAATAATGTTCTAACTCAATAAATATAGGATATACGAAGGGTTCTTTAATTCACCCCGAATCCATATTCTTACCTTTAGGGGTTGATTAGGACAAAATTCTGAAATACCTTTCTAGGCATTTGCATTGAAAATATTTTCAAGTAAACGGCAAGTCGATATCTCATCAGGTGTAAGAGCTATTGCGAAATTTGTGAAAACAGATTTTATCCCTTTTCACTCCCTTAGAGGTCGAATTTCAAAAATTCCCTTCTTAGCACTACCTTACGTAACAAGTTGAACTTTTCACCCAAATGTTAAGTTCATAGTAGTAGCGGTTACGGCTCTGCGTTGATTAGTCAGGGTTGTGACTTTCCTTTATATGTGTATAGATTAAAGTCATTAGGCCGATAATATAAAACAGTATGAAATAAAACATTGTACGATACACGGCCGTAAAATATCAAAATATTGTTCTCTGAATGTCATTTTTTGGCAGTGGTCTATTATAATATGTTTTCGGACTTTTTCCACTGTCTAGGTCTAGGGTGTAAATCACACAACGTTTCGGGAGTTTTGATCTACTTCCGTCTTCAGGTGTTCCTGGTTAGTCCTGAGAAGGATTGATATTGTACGTTTTTCAACGTAAATTTGTGCCTCTCCCGGGGTTTGAACCCGGGACCGCTGATCGCTAGTCTGCCACTCTAACCACTAGGCCACCAGGGCGGTTATAACTAACCAAGAACACCTGAAGACGGGAGTAGATCAAAACTCCCGAAACGTTGTGTGATTTACACCCTAGACAGTGGAAAAAGTCCGAAAAAGATATCATTATCAAAATACTCGTTTAGAAATTCCAGACTCTGCTCGTTTCTCGCCTCGTCCGTAAACATCTAAACTCGTACTTTAATAAGTCATTTTCCCGCCTTGTAACGTAAATTACTATTGCTACATCAAGATATCTATTATTCAGAATTCAATTGTAGTTATTTTTAAGATTAGATGATTGCGCATAAAATAGTATAGATACAACGGTGAAAAGTTTCATTTCTGTCTCGAGATAAAGTTAACCTCGACGCTACGCGTCTCGGTAAACTACTAATCTCTCGACAGTAATAAAACACTTCCCACCTTGGTGTGTAATATACTAATACATGGTGAAAAGTTTCATTCCTGTCTCGCTACGCGCCTCGGTTAACTACTTAATCTATCGACAGTAATGAAACACTTTCCACCCCGGTATGTAATATACTATTACATTTTACAGCCGCGGCCAAAAAACCGGAACATATTTTTTTACCTAGATCTCAAAATGTGTCAACATGAGCAATTATGCTCGGTTTATTCGTATTTTCAAAATGTGCCGGTATTTTTTGGAAAATAATTATGACTTGTGATGACATTTATTAATTAGAATTGTCAGTGTCAGCAATTGTTTTCTCATTTTGAGAATTAGGTCAAAAAGTGTCCCGTCTTTTTTTTTGCCGCCACTGTAGTATTATTTAAAACATTCCTATGCTTCTAAAATTACTGTTACCTGTAATTTTGTTACTATGTTAAATTCCAAGTCAAAAACGGTATTGTTATACTATAAAAAATCATGCAATTTACAGCCAGGAAATGTATAACAAACAAAATTAAATTAGTATTTTGTAATGTCGCCACTGTTTGCAATTATAACTTGCTTTCTATCTGGCATGGCAGCTAATAAATTTCTGATATATTCAGGATATACGTTGTATTTATTCAGGGCCGGCGGTTGACGTGGGTAGTATGGGTAGTACTACCCACTCGAAAATATCCGTGTGGGTAATTACCTAATTACCCACTCGAAACTTTCGAACTAAACCTACAATTTGAAATTGGTACGAGGGGAACTAGAAAAGTTATCTACCTAACTACGAAAGGAATTACATACGGTTTTTTAAATAATTTTATTTTTCAGTATAATCTCCCCCAACTTCAACGCACTTATGCCATTTGTCCTTCAAAGAGTTAATGCCCGTTGAAAAAAAAAAGATTCTTCTTGGGTCTCAAAATAGTCCTTGACTGTCTCCTTCAAATGCTCGTCTGTTTCAAAACGACTCCCTCTGAGATTCTTTTTTAGGTTTCTGAATAGATAGAAGTCGGACGGTGCCAGATCCGGACTATAAGGTGGATGGTTTAGCTGCAGAATTGGTTTGTTTTTGGCGGCCTTATGCACGGTCGCGTTGTCACGAAGAATGAGTGACTCACCTTGTGATAAATTTGGACGTTCTTTGACAATAGCTGTACGCAGCTTTTTGAGGGTATTACCATAAACCTCTGCAGTGATTGTAGAGCCTTTAGGCATATATTCAATCAAAAGAATACCTTGCATGTCCCAAAAGATGGTTGCCATGAGTTTTCCAGCTGAAGATTGCGTGCAGGCCTTCTTTGGGGGAGGAGACCCCTTATGCACCCATTGCATAGACTCTAATTTCGTCTCAGGGTCCCAGTGATGTACCCAAGTCTCATCACCAGTCACTATCCGCATTAAGAAGTCAGGGTCCGCTTCCAAAGGTTCCAAATTGTTTCTACAAATTTGCTGTCTATGCAGCTTTTGCTCAGGAGACAATAATCTGGGAACCCGCCTTGCTGAAACTTTACTCATGCCCAGTTTGTCGTGCAATATTGTCAAAACGCTAGGTTCGGATATTTCCAATGCTGTAGCAATGGTGAAGACTTTTATACGGCGATCCTCAAGAATCATGGCTTCCACTTTCTTGCACATTTCAACATTTGTCGCTTCTGCAGGTCTTCCACTTCTGGGATCATCTTCTACAGATTGCCGTCCCCACCGAAATTGTTTTGACCAAAATTTAATTGTGAAATATGACGGAGCATCGTCTCCATACACCGCAATTATTCGTTCGCGAATCTTTTTCGGATTGTTGCCTTCCTTTGTAAAGAATTTTATTACACTTCGATGCTCTACTTTCAAAAGACTCATTTTTAGACACAAAACACTCCACAAAATATAAAACTACTGGCGGATATGAATCAAATTTTTCATGCAACAATGAAAGGCTTGTCACTGTTTGACGTTACAAGCTGAAGCTTATCAATTGTTTCTATCATGGCTAGGTAGATAATTTTTCTAGTTCCCCTCGTAGTTGGTCCTTTCTCAGGGAAAATGAACATTATATGAAAATCGTTCAAGAATTCGTGCGTTTTCTGAGATTAATAATAACAGTACCGAGATCTTCTTGTTCTAATGAAAGAAGTTTTTCAATTTTGCGTCGAATAAACAATTATTTAAGATCGGCTATGGCACAGAATCAGCTAAACCACGTTAGTCAAAAAATGAGTGCTTGTGGGTGAATATATGGGTCATAAATAAAATACAAGTCAGTACAGCTACATAGAACTTTTATTTTGATTCAAAAATTATCAAAATTACAAAAAATATCCTCTAATATGGAAGCAACAGTTTAATTTTGTTACCAGGTTTTGCAATCATTGTTTACACATTTACACAAAGATGTACAGTTCAGTGTTGCTTTATTGCAAGTACATGGCATTGTGCGACAATTAGATTGACATTTACACGGTTTTATTAAAGAGTCAGGTAGCGATTTTTTCGTCATTTGCTTTGGATAAAAGTTTTCTTCTCGTAGCTCATAAGCAAATTGAAGGAAATCAATGTGCTCAAATATCGGTTCAAAAGAGCATTTCCACCGATAAACTTGAGCTGATGTTTTCATCCTTACTCATAATAGCTCTTGTTATCTCTGTGTCAAGATCTTTTAGTGCTTTATAGCTAATACTATGCCCCAATTTATTTAATATTGTAATCAAATGTTTTGATCTGGTAAGGTGATGAACAGATTCGGCTAGTGCTACGTGTTTAGGTGTCTTCTTTTTAGCGATACAGTATACAATGTCACAAAATATTGCCTTTGTCCTCCGAAGAGATCTTTCTTCTAATTTTTGGTTCTTCGCACAGTAATTTTTGCATAAAAGTAATCCATGTTGGAGGCAATTCAGTTTTATTAATTGCGTTTTCTAATAATCTCGTCACATAAATATTCGTCCGGTAAAAGTTCAGCAGCCATTGCCTCATCCTTTAGTTGTTTTGCGCACATTTTGATTTTATCTGTATCCAATTGACGGTACTTTCTACCACTTCAGTCAAGGGGATATTTCTCAATTTTATTTATTTATCGTATGGCAAGAGAAATGCACAGTAAAATATAAAAATTTAAATAGGAGGTTAACATTTAAAATCAATGTATAACATAAAATTTGTATAACATAAAATTTGTATAACATAAAATTTGTATAACTAAAACGTATGTATATATGTATATAAATCAAAATACTTAGGCAGGACACAATAGCTATTTATGCAACAAGTGCTAAAAGTCGACGTTTATGCATGAGGCATGAAAATTATGAAACGAAGCCGAAGGCTGAGTTTCATAACATGTCTCGTGCATAAACGACTTTTAGCACGCGTTGCATACAATATTTTATCTACGACCTTAATTTTACTGTTATTAATCCATAAATATCGATTTAACAAGGGTTTGCATCTACGACACTTCTAATTTATGTCGTAATAAACAGTAGCCATGCGCGGGCGAATGTTTGCGAAGCCAGTGCTGTCAGTCAGTTACGAAATGTAATTATTAATACTCCACATCTGACTGTATTCATTACATAACGCTTTAATTATTTCAAAATCACTTTACCTGTAACGCAAGAAGCAACTAGAATAACTTTACAACTTCACTTCCAGTTCGAAATTGTGGTTTTATAACCTCACTTCACTTTTAGCACATGGGCTAAAAGTAAACAGATTATTTCTTTAACCACGCTAAACTATAAAACGTCACTTTTAGTGAAACAAGCTAGCGCTAAAAGGCCTACTTTTAGTAGTGGTCGTAGATAAAGTTACATAAGATGGCTTAAATACAGTAAATACATTAGAAATTATATATTAATATTTTCTATTCACTCGATTGCCTCCGGAGTTATGATGATAAAGGCTTGGAAGTTGCCCTGGTACGCCGCCTGTGCACAATCTTGGGTGATGTGTGCTATTGTTTGCCTGACTGCTCCGCATGGACATTCGGGAGAGGCCATTTTTCCCCACTTGTGGAAAAGATCGGCACAGAGTCCGTGCTCAGAACGAATCCTGTTGGTTGTTTTCCATACTTTGCGGGAAAGTTCGAAACCTGACGGCTTTTGGGTAGTGTTGATGTGGTCATGGACTGTAGGAGGTGTTATCAACGACCATTTCTCTTCCCATTTCTGTCCTATGTCAAAATCCGTTTCTTTTAAAATTGCAGCCGATTTCACTATTGGCTCTCTAGACTGGAGCCTGTTTAAGGATGCATTCTGGATGTCTTTGTGTATCGACAGAAGAGGGTTTTCAATATTTTTTCCATATTCCCGCAGGAGGGCTTGTTGGCGCCACAGTTCAGGGGGGGGGGGTGTGGCTGAGGGTCGGGAGCCAGTATGTAGGCGTAGATTTAATGCATCCAGTAATAGTACGCATTGTGGCATTTAGTATCCAATTTTGAAACATGATGGCTGTTTAGCCACACTGCAGCACTATACACTAGGCTGATGGCCGCCGACCGTAGCACTGTAGCCGATGCGCCCCAGGTTGTCGAGCATAGCTTTTGAATGATGTTATTTCTGGTTCGGATCTTCGCTGTGGTTTTTAATAGATGATTTTTGTAAGTTAAGCTCCTATCCAGCGTGATACCCAGGTATTTAGGTGATGGGTTATGGTTCAAGCGGACACCATGGAGATATATTTCCAGGTTCCGGTTGGCCAGTTTGTTGTTCAAATGAAAACAAGAACATTCCGTTTTGGCAAGGCTTGGTATCAGTCTCCACTTTCGGTAATACTCAGTAAGTAACTTAGGTCGGAAGTTAGTACCTGATCTGTGGCTTCAATAGATTCGTGCCTTACAGCGAGTGTCAGATCATCAGCGTAAGCGAATTTCTACGATATCGTATCTGGCATGTCAGATATATATCAATTAAAAAGAATTGGAGCTAACACAGATCCTTGAGGTAGCCCATTCTTTAGCGCTTTTTGCTTGCTCAACGTTTGCCCCATGAGAACCTGAAAAAGTCTCTCTCACAACATGTTGTTCAAGAGTCGAGATAGTATTTTGCATCGGAAAAGCCGTAGAAACTTACAAAGCAGGCCCTCTCTCCAGACCGTATCGTAGGCTGCAGTCAGGTCTATGAAAACTGCCGAAGTTTTAAGGCGTTTTTGGAAGCCTGGCTCGATAAATGTGGTGAGGGGTAATACCTGATCCGTGCAGCTGCGTCCTGGGCGGAAGCCAGCTTGTTCTATTGGGACGTGTTTTAGGATTCTCCCACTTACTCTATTTAGGATAAGCCTTTCAAGAAGCTTGAAGCACGTACTCAAGAGATAAATAGGCATGTAGCTTTTAGTTTTGTCCCTGGGCTTTCCGGGCTTCAAAATAGCTAATATCACTATAAAACTTCCGCAGTCATTCTCTTATAAGCTGTCAACTTTTTATCAGGACCTCTGTATGGATACCATCAAAGCCAGGGGCCTTCCCACTTTTTATGTGGATTAGGGCCTGGGTTATTTCATTTTCCTCGAATTGTCTGAAATACTTTGATTCATCCATACAATTTCTTTTGAGGTCAGTTAGCTCTCATTTAATAGTGGTAGTATCCTTGCGGTCACTTAGCGCCCTTGGGCTCTTCGTGGACAACGCGGGGGGTTGACTGTCGCCTAGTTTTCTCAGTAGGCTCCATGCTTTTCTACTTGAATGTTTAAAATCGAGATTCTCAGTTGTTTCCATCCATCTTGCTCTTCGCTCCGCGTCTAGCGCATGAAGCAATTCGTCAGCTATCTCGTGATCGCCACTATTTGCATAATCCTGGAAAAGTGATTCAATATTATCGTTCCACCCAGGGATGTATTCCTTTCTGTATCCACGAGGAATGTGTTTTTTTGCTGTGGAGATGACTGCCCGGCAAAATCTCCCATAGTTTTCAGATTCAGGTGGAATTCGCATTAAACACTTGTCTAAGTCAGTGCTAAAACTGTTCCAGTCCGCTTTCTTAAAATTCCATCTCGGTCTGGGGAATGATCTTATGATTGGAATCTGAATACCAAGTTCTAACAGTATAGGACAATGTTGGCTTTTAGGAAAATCGTCCAGTACTCCTCTGGTTACCGGAGGGGGGCGATTTCTGTCGTTTATTGACACGAAAGTTAAATCTGGGTTATACTCCCTATTCCAGGCAGCTGACTTGAATGTGCTCTTGTCTTTGGCATCGAATATAAGATGGAGCTCATGTTTCTCAGACCAATTTACGAACGCTTCGCCATTGGTGTCATGAGTGGCATACTTCCAGTAGGCGTGGTGGCTATTGAAGTCACTGACATAGATAGTTGGGTGCGGATGTGTTTGGATAGTATGTTGTGGCCAAGCAGTTGTCGGGGGTTTGTACAGGTTGACTATTGTTGTTTCACCTACTTTAACTACAATCGAGTGAATGTCGTAGTCGGTGTTAGTGGAGATTAGGGTTATGTTCTCAATATCGTTTCGTGCATATGGTATTACTCCATATGTGGTGTGGAAAGTAATACCAATTATGTCATATCCAGGTATCTTTGCTCTAGAGCGAGCCTGGTCTTCGTTTTCTAAATGTGTTTCTTGAATTAAGGTCAGGCCAATTTTATGGTCTTTAAGGTTCCTGGATAAATATTGACATTTGTTTCTGCTGAAGCCCTTGATATTGAGTTGGCAGATACGAATGATGTTTCCAGCATTCTTTGTCGAGGAGTCCTGAGAAGGGCTTGTGTATGTTAAAGTACCTCTGTGCATTTTAGCCAGGAGATCCTATTGGATGGTCTGGCTGCCGGTTGTGCTAGCTCTTTAGCGTTATCCAGGGTGCACGTGTAGCCTAGCTTCTGCTACGGACGCGAACTAGCTTTGACAAGAATACCATTGACGATTTTGACCTGTCAACAGGATGTGAAAACCATACCTTTTCACCATACTTTTCAATTAACAGGGCTTTAACAGCTCGGTTTTCCACGACTGCATCTTCCAACCCGATGAGCTCAGCCATTCTTGTTGCCAAATAGGATAGTTCAAAGGAACAGGTTGAAAATTGATCTTTCAATTCATCTATCAATTTTTCAAAGGAAGCCTGTATTATTCCTGGAGGTATATTTGAAGGACGTTTATTTTATGACACTCTTGGTATCCGTATATAATCCCGATAGCAAGACTTGTGATACTTTACATCTTTGGCTAATAAATCCTGAGGCATCTGACAGGTACTTATTGCTGTGAAAACGTCATCTTGTTAACGTATGCTGTATTAAAAATATTTTGAGCCGCCGACAGTTCTGAACACGTATAAAGGCTTGTGATTTTATTTTTTAGCCCAGACATATTAGGGTTTGACCTTGAAAAAAATCATGTACATCTTTCACCCCATTCATAATTTCTTTCTTGAGCCTGATTCAGTAAGTACAGTATTTGTAAAAGGAATAGTTTCAACTTGATGCACCATACGTCTATATTTCATTTCTTTTTTGGCCTCTTTTCTTATAGAAGCTTCTTCGCCACAAAACAGGCAGTCATTTTTAATGTCGAAAATGGAAGTGGAAGATCTTAGTTTAGGTGCAGACAATGACACAACTGAATCATAAAGCTGATTTTGTTTATAATCTTTTAAATAAATATTTGGATGGGTGTATGCCTTTCTGAAAGAAAAAGTAACAATATTTGGCTATTTATTTTTATTGGACCCAAAAATTATTTTTAACAGCCATAAAATAATTGGTAGGTACTTAAAATATGAGTATATAGAGGATGTTAAAACTTTGTAATGTTTACATGCGCAATTATACGTTATTGAATTAATTATAGCTTTTCGCCCATCCCTATAGTTTTGCCCCTCCCTAGTTATTAGGTTTTATAACTAACGTCTAGCCGCTGCTGGTAACTGACTATCCGGAAAAATTGCGATGGCGGTGAACGGATTTTCGCGGAGTCTGGCTACTAAAAACTCGTTCGGGTGATGGATAGTCGGTTACCGGTAGCGGCTAGACGTTTCTGGTTTTATAACGGTTAAAACGTATCAATTCGTGCCACCTTCCGTGCCACTTCGTTACTAGATTCTTCAGTACTGCATTTAGCACTTTGTTCTTCCTTGTATAATGCTATTTCTGGACGCCGCACTTTTTCCTCACTTACGTAGCTCGTCATACATTTTCTGTGCCAGGAAAAGCATTGGGCACCACTGCATTCTGGATGGTACAGTTTATCGAACTTAACACTTACTTCATCTTTACGTCATCTTGATGCATGTCTTATAGTGAGAAACGACTAAAGCTTTGGATGATTCACTCGTTGTTCTGACGAATCGCAAAACAAACACACGAGTTCACTGGGTCTTTTTCTTTTTAAGTTCACGACTTCCAGTGAAATTTTTTCCACAAAACAGCTAACTTAATACGGAAACAAATGTTTTAGCTAACGTAAACAATTGAAAACAACACTTATTTGACGATGTTTGGCCACGACTGGCTTGGATTTGGCGAACTGCCAACGTCGCAAGCGGTCGTAGTGTGACTAGAGCAAGAGAAAGGGGCGGGGGGACGGAATGACAAGGACCATGCGCGCGCGTGGCAACATGGCTTTTTATACCCCCGAGGGGCTCAGGTACACAAATCACAAAACACTTTGTGGTCCGTAATTTTTACAAACGAACATCCCATTGGAGCCTGTGAAACAATAAAGAAGCCGACCTGCGATTGACTAATTAAAATAATTGATGGTAGTAAAAAAATCGCAGACTCTCGGGGGAGCCTGTAACCCCTAGAGAGCGCGTTCTCGGGTGGCGGATAGGGGAATGCCTCACAGATATGGGGGGTAGGAGGGAAATCAAACACCTCCCGCGGACCAACAGGCTCGACAGCGTCTGACCCAGAGTGGGCGGCTGTCAACAGCGTCGGACCCGCAGCGGTACGTATAGTACCCAGTAAGGGCCCCTGCCTAGGGTAACAGGTGAAAACCGGTCAACGGTTCCAAGGGCGTATTAATGAACTAGGAAGCGGAAGAACCAACAATAGGGGAGATTGGCCTCTTAGTTTTGACTAACATCCAGTCTAAGGGAAGTAAACCCTAAATTCAAATCACCTGGTCCTCCAGGTTGGGGGTTGGGGCGATGGGCCAGCAACCAATTCCTTGGAAAATATCTTTTCAAAGATTAAATGCTAAAAATACTAACAATCCGCCTCGGAATAAGGATGGAAACATCTTACGACAACGACTGGCAAGAAAAAGGACCATGAGAATTGGAACGTGGAACATTCGAAGCTTAACGAATAAAACACCGGAAATACTATTGGAGATGGACAAATATAACTTAGATATTGCTATTCTAACGGAGTCAAAAAAGAAAGGCCATGGAACGGAAATCCTCCCAGGTTACTATCATTTATGGTCAGGAGTGGATAAATCTCGACAAGCGCATGCAGGGGTGTCACTACTTGTTAAAAAAACTTGCAAAAATTTATTACAGATTATAGTTTTATATCGGAAAGAATAATTACACTCACTATGAAAATATATGGACGTGAAACTTTAATAATAGGTGTATATGCTCCAGTAGATACATCGAGAATACAAGAAAAAGAAGAATTCTATAACGATCTCTCAAGTATAATGAACAATACTAAAACTCACTTAGAAATTGTTTTGGCTGGTGACCTTAATGGAAGGATTAAAGGCAGAGAGCGAGATGATGCGGTAGGGCAATTCGCAGATGAGGTAGAAAATGACAATGGGGAAAGGTTAGTTGATTTATGCAATCAATATCAGCTGAAAATAACAAACACCTTTTTCTCACATAAAGACATTTATCGTTACACTTGGGAAAGGATATCGATGAATCAAAAATCTATTATTGACTACGTTATTGTAAGACAGAAAACCTCTTTCAAGATAAATGATTGTAGAGTAAAGCGAGGGGCAAACTGTGGCACAGACCATCACCTGTTAATTGCGACATTAGTAAATCAGTACACAAATATACAAGCAAAAAAGATGAAGACACCAAGGAACGACGAAGAAAAAGGTACACAACTTACACCAAAAAAGTACAAATTACATCTCTTGCAACAAGAAAGTATAAGAATGTTATATGAAAGAAGATTAGAAGCTGAACTTACTAAATTGGGTGAAAATAATGATGTGGAAGAAAAATATGAGGAAATGAAGTCAATCATACACAAAATTGCCAATGAAGCATTAGGAGAGCATAAAGTAAACAAAGACAAGAAACAACCCGTTTGGCTAACGGAAGAGGTGAAATTATTAATTCAGGTAAAGAAAAAGTCATATAACAACTACTTAACTAACCGAACAAATGAAACCCACCAAGAATATAAAAATAAAAATAGGGAATTGCGATTGAAAATAAAAGAAGAAAGAAACAAGCAATGGGAGCAATGTTGCAATCGAATTGACAGTCTCATTGGAGGAGCACAATCCACAGAAGTTTGGCGAACCGTTAAAACTATGAAAACAAATAACAAAGATACATCCAGTCGGTTAATTACTCTTAAAAAATGGAAAGACCACTATACCACGCTTTTAACTGAAACAAGGGAAGAATTTAAAGAGACGGGATTTGAAATTAATGTAACTGATACACTAGAACAACTAACAGTGGAAGAAATAAAGCAATGTATTAAAGCAATGAAAAGTGGAAGGTCACCTGGACCCGGGAATATTTATGTTGAACTAATTAAATGTGGCGGAATAGTTCTAGTAAACCACATAACTAAATTAATCAATAACTGTCTTCAACAAGATAAAATACCATCGGAATGGAAAACATCGCACATTGTATCACTGTACAAAAAAGGTGGCAGAAGAGACCCTGGGAGTTACAGAGGACTAAGCATAAACTGCACGTTCAGTAGACTCTTTGGGAAAATTTTGCAGAAAAGGTTACTTGAAAACATTGGACATAAGATTGGAGAGGACCAAAGTGGATTTACGCCAGGACGTTCATGCACAGATAACCTCTTCACTATTCAACAACTTCTGGAAAAAAAGATAGCTAAAGAGGATGAGGTACACATTGCTTTCATTGATTTGCTTAAAGCCTATGATAATGTCCCCAGAAATAAACTGTGGAGTACTCTACAAACTATTGGAACTCATCATCATTTAATAAAAATCATACAAGAGTACTACGAAGACAATGTAGCTTACGTAAAACAAGGAGGTCGAATATCGGATCCCATATATACTTCCAAGGGCATACGACAAGGGTGCAGTTTATCGCCCCTCCTTTTTTATATATGTGGAGATGGTGCTCAAGAACTGGAAGCGTAGTTGCGTAGGAACGGGTATACCCATCAATGAAGCCCACCTATTTACACTTAGTTTTGCGGATGATCAGGCTGTATTTGCTCAAGACGCGTATGATTTAGAATTCATGCTAAAGCGCCTATATGAAGAATATGCAAAATGGGGTCTGCAAATAAGCTTAACTAAGACGGAATATCTAGTAATAAATTCCAATGCGAAATTTGATGTACTTTTAAATGATGAAAGCCATGTAAAACAGGTTAGTGAATTTAAGTACCTTGGTGTGACTGTAGATAGTAACGAAATAGGAAAACGAGAAATTAACGAAAGAGTTAAAAAAGCAAGAAAAGTGGTGGGTGCTTTGAATTCGATTTGGTGGGACAAAAATATAACTAAGAAAAATAAAAAAAGAATTGTGCAAGTTATGGTAGAAGCGGTTTTGTGTTATGGGAGCGAGATCTGGACAATGAGAGAGGACGATAAGAGAAAAGTGCGAGCAGTGGAGATGGACTACCTACGAAGAAGTAGTAGCGTCTCGAGAAGAGAAAGAATAACCAACGAAGAAATAAGAAATAGGATGTCAGCTACAGAAACTGTAACACAGAGAATAGAGAGAAGAAGTTTAAAGTGGTTCGGGCACCTACTTAGAATGGAGGATGAAAGATGGCCTAAGCGTTTATTTGTCTGGAAGCCACCGGGAAGGAATAGAAGAGGACGACCCCGTAAGTCTTGGAACGAGGGGGTTCGAGCAGCCATGAGGGATAGAGATCTAGAAGAGCAGTCAGCTTATGATCGGGAGGTGTGCAGGTTAGGAGTGGGAAGGCAGCATCATGCTGTATGATTATGTATTATATGTTATATGTTATATGTAATGTATTTATATGATTAATCCCAATATATATATATATATATATAACAAAGTCCTTTTCACAGCTCGGTGGTTACTACACAAGGCGAAGAATTTGACTGGGAAAGGGGTTATAGTCAACACCAATCTCAGTACTTGGGCAACGATTACAAAAGCTATTAATGGTTTGTTGAAATAAAACCACTTGATGCTAAGGTCGACAAGTTTCGAAATATATTTATTCCATTCTCAAGACCTAACAACTTGCGGCACAAAACCGAAAAGGCACATGTAGTTCCTGTAACAGGAAAATCTAGCATTACTTTTGTTGTGTGATATGCTGCATTCGCTGTACTGCTTTTGTAAATTTAAAATTTGAAATCTAGTCACATGTTTTGTGAACTACATGTGCCTTTTCGGTTTTGTGCCGCAAGTTGTTAGGTCTTGAGAATGGAATAAATATATTTCGAAACTTGTCGACCTTAGCATCAAGTGGTTTTATTTCAACAAACCATTAATAGCTTTTGTAATCGTTGCCCAAGTACTGAGATTGGTGTTGACTATAACCCCTTTCCCAGTCAAATTCTTCGCCTTATATATATATATATATATATATATATATAAATTGCAGATCAACCCCCCTACCGTTTATACACCACGGCAGCTCTAAAAAACTCTTTACTCACCGCAATGGCCCTAGCTAACTGAAATATCGGCGGCCTTAGATCGTAGGTTCAAATCATCAGCTATGTACCCTGGAATGTCTTCAAAAAAGGAAAGGAAATGGAAATGGGCGCCAGAAATCAAAAGATTTCAAATAATAAGAAAAATAAACTACAAGTGACTAGCGTTTAATTAATAAGCAATAAAAAAGTCTTGAAGTGTCAGTAGTAAATTATCAGAACAATTAAAATGCAAATAATATTATAACCAAATTGTGTACGTGAACTGAAGGTTGCGACATGCATAAAATTAAAAAACCTCTTTCGGGTTATTTTAATAACTCTAAATTCAAATTATTCATGAGATATGCATACCTCAATCATTTAATAATACCTTCTGTTTAGGCTATTGAAATAAAAAAACGTGACTGTACCTTTTACAGAGGGTCGAAATACACATCAAAATAGCAACTTTAAATACAGCATAATTAAATATAAGTATAAAAATTTAAATGTAAAACAAGAGCATGTATGAAATTAAACGTTACATGTAAACAATGGCAAAATATATGAATTTAAATTCCAAATCATTACGGGTTTAAAATGTTTAAATGGAAAAACCAGGTATTCAAGATAAGTTGATAAATAATTCCGGAATAGCACTAACTAACCTTGAAACATAAGCTGGACGTAAACGGCAACAACCCTTGTTGAAATCGCCATGGATGCGTCAAAAATTGCTTCGAAGCATCTCCAAAAGGCGGCAAATACGCCGAACCCAGCGGGTGTCGAAAGTGCGATGAGGTTAGCGACTTGACCTCCGAGATAAACTCCTGGTTGAAACTGATAATTAAGAGCTAAGAAAAATATAATTACTATGGGGATAATAAGACAGAAAAGCGCAATCGTACCTGATCATAATCAGCCCTAGGAAACACACTGCTCATTAAAATTGGTTGAGCGCACGTAATTTGACTTGAACAAAATCAAACCTCTGCCGCGCAAAATGCGCCGCGCGAGGCGAGAAGAATAAGTGCCTCGGACGAAAATTTCGTTTCTAAAGGGAGACTCGCACTCTGATAAGAGATAGCGCAGGTCGAGAGGGCATCGTGCAAACGATAGGAACTTGATCCAGGTATAAAATACGCTGCTTTGGAAAATAGAAGAATTTGAAATGCAAAAGGATTTATAATTCAACTAAAAATATACAGGTTAAGCCTGATATAATTGGATAAATGGCGAAACAATTAGGCTAAGCCAACAAATTGTTTCACCTGCACTACTGAATAAATAATAGTACCTATCACAAAATCCAGTAAGAGTCTCGATCGTGCTGTGTTAACGGCTGGACGCTTTACTCGCGCTCTCCGTTCTATGGGGGCGATCTGAATATTGTACCAGCGCTGTTTTCTGCAATCACTCAGGTCAGATTTTTATTTTATTTAACATAAGTGATTGTGATTTCAACTACGCACTCATCGGGAAACGATTACACTAGTTTTTAGAAGGCTAGCCTCGGGCTACGCCAGATATTATCCCTAACAAATCGCAGATATCTGTGAACTTCTACTCAGACATGGCTAATACTTATCTGAAAAATCCGAATCTTATCTACAAAGGAGACGAATCTAACAACAATGCAACGAGTAAAAGCATGGACATTGATAACAACCACACCACTTCAAATAAACGACCTATCAACTCTCCCACGATGGATACACACAACAAGAAATACTCCTTTGATAACGAGGAACTACTTTCAAAAAATAAATATTATCTCCCAAAACAGATTGACCCGACTATCAACACAACGGACTCTGCCCCAGTAATCAAATCCCAAAAAATTCCACCTATATTTTTACAAAACGCAGCACATTACCAAGCGGTAATCTCCGACATCCAATCCACAGTAAAAAAAGAGTTTACTATCAACAATCAAGGGCCGCACCTACGTGTCAATTTAACGGACATTGAAGACTATCGTAATCTTACAAAATTTTAAGATACTAACAAAGATAAAATAGAATACTACACATTTCGCAACCCGGAATACTCGAACTTATCGGTAATAATGAGAAATATTCCAACCTCGCTATTACATTTGCTACACACGGGAATTTATTTGCACGTAAAAAAAAATCATAAATACTTCACAGCAGGGTGGTACAGGAATCGTCTAGTCGTGTAGCAAACGTTTGCCAAGCTAGGTCCTGAGCAGGATGGGGTGGGTTGTCCGGAAGCGCCACTGGTTTGAGACGGTCCAAACCAGAAAACCTACAGGTGGCCGTGTAAATTCCTAAACCACTAGCTGTTTCACAAAAAAAAAATAGTAAAAGACAGAAAACTCCAAGACTCGAAATAACCTAGTTATTTATTTACAGTTTGTACACATTCAAAATTCTGTGTCATACTTGAAAAAGGCAACACAATTCTGTGATAATAGTATGTAAATGGAATAGTTTGTAAATGTAATCTTAGTGGTATGTAATGTACAAGATTTTATATTAATAAAGTCGAAAATGTAACTACGATAATCGCAATTCGTTCGAGTACCCGTGTATCAACTACGATAGTGACTTAAATATAATTAAAAACAGCGATACCGGAATGCGGGAGAATAGCAAGTTCTGAATCGCTTGATTAATTAAGTAAATAATCTATCTAGTCGCGAACCTCTTCGAATTGGTACCATTTCGCCTAGGGGAGTGCTAATACACATAACATGGTGTATTTACGGTGCTCATATTATGTTAAATGTCAAATTGATGCTCCCGGAGACCTCGCCATAGTTTAAATTTTCGAACATTGACAAGTACTTGAAACTTGAACGCGACTAAAGCAGTACTCCCAACGTAAAGATATTAAATGCATAGAATGACATTATTCTATTCCACAAAAGTAATTGCACGTGATGTACAACGAAGTTATACAATATTCCGCATGTAAAACGGCATGAATTTCGCTAGCATATACCTAGGTAAGTACAATACATAAAGTAAAGATCATAGTGCCATGACGAACGATATTTTCAGTTCAATAAACACCAAAAGGTAGATAACACTAGGTGTTGTAGATACCTGGATTGTGCACAGAAGGGCCGCTACATCAACAGCTATGGGGGATAGCTATTAAGATGTCCACCAGCTTGAATAACCTCCAAAGAGTCAGGGCTTCATCTAACTTTGCGGGTGAGAAGCGTAGTCGAGTGCAGTCACCATGGGGAGAAGCCTTGCATGCGAACTACCACATATGCTGAGGGGCTCGGACTGAACGGAATCGTTGCTCCAGGTGCCTTAGCCAAATAACATCAATGCCACAGGCATAATAGATCCCGAAAAATCGGAAAACGATACAGCAAACTAGGACGAGGAGGCCTAAATACGAGACGTTATCGAAAAATGTTCAACGGCAACCATAAATTAACATACCAGAGTTGTAATGTGGCCTCGAGTAAGTAAATTGCAGAAATATATTGCTATGGTACATAGAGAGAGAAAATAATTTAAATATATCGAAAATTAAGTGCAAAGAATGGAATAGTATTCCTATAGTAATCATTGAAAAAGGCTAGGAAATATTATAATGCAAACAACTTAATGTTGCAGGATAACGAATCAAAGTCCTAATATAAAATGTCTAGAGTGTGGCATTCAATTTAAATAATCGTAGTCAAGAGATAGAAAAATATGTTTTAGGGGATTATTAAATAAACAAACTTGAAAACTGAAATGTAAAGTATTTTTCGACTAATAAACTTTAATATACTCTAGTCCTATTTATCTAAGAACTATTTTGGCATGATAAATGGACTATACATGAAATTTACGTGGTACTGAAGTGAAAATATAACTCGACAATGTAAATGAATTTTACATGGTATAACTACAGGAGTGCAAGTAAATACAAAGATAAAATATAGCAAGAATGGAGGATCAAGATTATTAATTGGAACTATATAATAAAACATCAGTAAGAGTAACGATTTGGATATAATTGATTGGAATTTTAATACAAAGGATTGGCGATTGGACGTTCTTTTGGGAGTGTTGACGCTGCTTGGAGTTTCTGTGTGCTGCGCCGGAGGGTGTTTGGACTTGGTGGAGAACTGTCATCTTCCAGCTTAGGACGAGGTTGCTGTTTGGAGTTTTGTCACAACAGACTGGGTCCCATTGAACGGAGATCAACTTCCTGACGACTGAGGGAACATACATGAGGATTTGGATTGTTAAACAACGAGATTATTTTGAGGCTACTCACAGCTGGACAGTTTGAGTCGACAACGTGATGGATGCAGCGAGTTTACAAGTGAGGTGATTAGTGTTTATTTACAGATAGAACTGAAGGAAACAGGCTGATTCAAGCTACTTGGAAGTTTGAGCGTTGCAGGTTAGTTAATAATAAATACATGCTAATGTTATCTGTAACAAAGAACATTTAAAATTGGTTCATTAAGACAAAGAAAGTCATACTTACGAATTGATTTATGAATTTTATATAATTTGTAAAGGATCTTGATTAGTTATCTGCACAAGCAATTGCAAATGACATAAATGTCAAATTTATTGAAGTTTTAACATAATTCAAATTACAATTAGATTACTTGATATTTCAGAACCTACCCCTGAGTTGAGATACATGCTATTCTTTTTTATTAAGGTTAAAACCATTATTATTAAACGAACATAAGTCTATAATCATAGCATAAATTATGGACGCCGCATACGTGGGGCTGTTTGCTAATTGTTTATTGCTATAATAAGGGTACAAGCTACAAGTTTAAAATAAAAAAATACGCTGAGTAACATTTCATTTTATAAATATTGTTCCTTATAAATAAATAAAAGGATAGAACAAACAACAATAAAACTTGTTAAAGTTTTTGGATAAAAAGTAATTATCAAATAAATTGCAAAATTTACAATTTAATAAAAGGTGTTACATTAGAATTTTAATAATTTGTAAAAGGTTAAATAATAAATATGGCAGATAAAAGAGTCACACGGAAAAGTAAAAGGACAGAAGAAGAACAGCAGGAGATGGAAGATATTACAATCCCTACCGAAGTAGAAGTGGAGGAAGCGGAAATGGAAATACAAGGAGACCAGGTAAGGCTTCAGCAAAAACAAACAGCAGAAGAAGACAGGTTCAAACAGATAATGGAAACGATGATGCAAATGCAAATGCAATCACAACAGTCAATGGAAAATTTAAAGCAATCAATTGAGGAAAAAGCTGAAGAAACAAAGAGGATGCAGAAGAGAGGGAAAACAGGTCAAAGAAGGATGCAGAAGAGAGGGAAAACAGGTCAAAGAAGGATGCAGAGGAAAGAGAAAGAAGGTCACAACAGTTAGCTGAGGAAACAAAGAGGGATCTACAACAATCAATAAAAGCAACTGCAGAAATATTAACAGAGAAGTTGCAAGATCAAAAAGTCCAGACAGAAAAGATGAAAGAAGCAATGAAGGAATTGATTGACGAATTTTATAAAGTTCAAATTGGAAATAAGGAAGAACTACAAGCACAAATCAATAACATTTGTTTAACATTAGAAAATTATAAAGTTGAAGTAAAGAATGAGGTGCGACAGGAAAGACAAGAAGCCAACGAACAGCTAGAGGAAACCTTGAAACAAACCATTGGACAAGAGTTAGAACGCAATAAAGAAGAACTAGAAGGAAAACTAGAGGGGATGAAAGTAATATTGGAAGATACAATGAAAGTACAATTAGAGTATACGGATCAAAAAGTAGATGTCTTAGGAAGGAAGGTAGATGAAAATAGAGTACAAATACAAGGAGAGATTTTGAACAGCACAGTAAAATTCAAGGAAGTAGAAGATAAGTTACAAAGGATACAAGATAGTACAGAAAATTTAAATGGGAGTTCAAGAGGGAGTTACCTGGGATTTCAGACAGAAATGCTACCAATTTTCGAAGGGAGAATAGGTGAACAGCCTATGACATACTTGATTAAATTAGATGATATTATGAGGACAATACCATATGAAAATAAGAAGCTGCAAATTATAAATATGAGCCTGAAAAGTTATGCAGATGTATGGCATAGTATTATAAAATCAAGGTATGACAGTTACAAAGAGTTTAGAAAATTATTCATAGAACAATATTGGAGTAATGCACATCAGGCGCGAGTAAGAACACAGTTAACAACTGGAAGGTACATGGAAAGAGGTAGTACACGGGAAATATATGTCATTAATAAATTTAACAAAGCACAACATCTTACTCCAAAATTATCCGAAGAAGAAATAGTTCAACATCTATCAAGACATTTAGAGGAGGAGATTACGAGAGCTGTTGCAGTACAAAATATAAAAACCATGAGGGATTTTTTAGAGATAGTTCGAAATTATGATATGGCAATTATAAATCATAGAAGTAATTACAGAAGAGAAGTTTCGAGTTTTCCAAATTCTAGTAAAAGAAAATTCGAGGAAATACAACAAAATCAACATAATTTAGGCCAAAATAATTTTAATAATTACAGACAAGGTGAGAGGAATTTTAATAATAATGGATACAACAGGAATTATGATAGATGGAGAAGCTACCAAAATAGAAACAATTACCAAAGGAATGTTAATGACAGATATTATAATGGCAATGAACGGAGAAGATATCAACAAATGATCGACGAAAAGAATAATCAGAAATCAAATCAAGATGATAACAAGAACAAATACCCTAACAGACAGTACATTAATACAGTGTATAGAACAGAATATGATAGAGGAAGACCGAGGGAAGAAGACCGAAAGCAAGAGGATGAGGTTTATGAAGATTCCTCAGAAGATAAAAAAAAACTTCAATTTTAATTAATTTAGTTAAGAACCATACGTTTATCAACACTAGTTTGGAGAATAATGGACAATTTTTATTAGAAGAGGGAGAAAAGTTATTTTAAATAATAATGAATATTTAGCATTAATTGATAGTGGAGCAATGGCCTCTTTAATAAAGGAAGAAATAATTTTAGAAAATATAGACGTTTTACATAATAAATTAATCAAGGTTAATAAAACAGATTTACTATCTGCAACGAAAAGGAAAATTTCAACTACTAATCGAATATTGAGTATTAAAATAATAATTGATAAATGGGAAGGCATAGTTAGTTTATTTGTAGTAAAAGGCTTGAGTATTGATTTAATAATAGGGGTCGATATCATTCAACAATTGGGAATTCAGATAAATGGAGAGCAAAAATGCATTCATTTAAAAGGGGTAATTAAATCTTGGAACAGTACCAGAAGTGTCTGCCAAGAAAATAAGTGTAGCCAATCAAAGAGTATTGGAGACGCATTGATGTATGATAATGATAAAATAATTATTAATAATGTACTAAGAAATATGAATAATATTAATTATAAAGGGATTTTGTTGGATGATTTAAAGATAGGTGAAAAGAATTTGCAATTCAAGGGCCTAATATTAGAAATACTTACTAGAAACAAAGAGATTATCAATGATAGAGTAGGACAAGCTCAGAAATATTTACATAAGTTGCAGGTAGATGAGTCAAAAGGTTTTAACAGTAAAACGTATCCAATTCCTTTTAATTTGAGAGAACAAGTAAAGAAAGAAATACATAAAATGGTAAAAGATGGCGTAATAGAGTCTTCCAAAAGCAATTTTATTAATCCACTAGTAGTTGTAAAAAAAAACGATGGTTCGCTTCGTTTATGTTTAGATGCACGCAAAATAAATCAAATAACGAAACCACAATACGAATCTCCACAAACGATTGATGGTTTATTAAGCAGAATTTGGGATAAGAAAATACTTACAAAGTTAGATTTAAAGAATTCTTTTTGGCTTATTCCATTACATGAAGAGTCGAGGAAATATACAGGATTCAGTATTGATGGGGAGATTTTTCAATTTAAAGTAGTACCATTTGGACTTTCAACATCATGTGCTGCTCTTGTTAGAGCAATGCAGAAAATTCTAAATCAGTTTGAGGATTTTTGTGTGCACTATATCGATGATATTTTATTGTTTTCTAAGAATGAACAACAACATTTAAAACATTTAGAGACTGTAATAGAAACACTGAATAAAAATGGATTAAAATTAAATTTATCAAAATGTGAATTTATGCAAGAAAATGTAACGTACTTAGGTTATGAGATCAGTAAAAATGTAGTTACAATAAATGAGAAACGTATCGAAGAAATTAAGAATTTGCCTCGTCCAAAGAATTTGAAGAAGTTAAGAGGTCTGTTAGGTGTTTTTAACTATTATAAAAGATTCATTAATAATTATTCAGAATTAACGTTACCTTTGGTACAGTTATTAAGAAAAGATACAAAATGGGCATGGAACGAAGAACGTGAAGCAGCATTGAATACAATCAAACAGAGGTTTCATGAAGGGCTATTGTTAAAATATCCTAATTTTAAAGAAAAATTTGTACTTCGTACTGACGCTTCTGACCAAGCAATCGCAGCTGAGCTAATACAAATACAAAATGGGATAGAAGTACCTATATGTTTTATTTCAAGGATTTTGAAAGGTTATGAAATCAGATACACAATAGCGGAGAAGGAGATGTTAGCAATAATTTTCGCAGTTAATAAACTAAAATTTTATTTAACTGGTAATAAATTTGACATTGAAACAGATAATTCTGCAATATCGTTTCTTAAGAATAAAATTTTTCACAATGACAGGTTGTATAGATGGGCTTTATACTTGCAACAATATGAATTTGAAATTAAGCATAGACCAGGAAAATTAAACGTAGTTGCTGATTTTTTAAGTAGAAAAGACACACCGAGTTATGAAAAACCAAAACAAATTTTAATTGGTATTGAAAAAATTTATCAGGAAGGAAGGTTATCAAGACAAGAAATTTTAAACAAACAGATGTTAGAGGAAATACAAGAGTTAAGAAATTTAGTTTTGCAAAGTCAAGGGAATAATTATAAAGGGTATAAAATTAAAGAGGATTTGTTAGTAAAAGACGTTGAAAATAAGGAGTTGATGGTTTTAAGTAGGGAAGACATGTTAGAAGTTGTTGAGGAAATACATGTAATATTTGGACATTGTGGCGCAAGGAAAACGTGGTTGATGTTTCGAGAATGCTTTTATAGAAAAAATGATCTTAGATTAATTAAACAATTAATACAAACCTGTCACATTTGTCAAATTGCCAAAGAGAGAAACTTTAAAAACCAAAACATTGTTAAAAGTATCAGAGTAACTGAACCAATGGAATTGGTAGCTATTGATTACTTAAGTAATTTAGTGACAGGACAATATGGGTACAAACACATTTTAATTATGGTAGATGCGTTTTCAAAATTTGTAAAATTATATCCGACAAAAAGTTGCAATACGAAACATGTTATTAGATCAATTGAATATTTTCAACAAGAAGTGGGGAAACCAAAGAGGATATTAGCGGATAATGCGACCTATTTTAAAAATTCAAGGTTGATAAGTAATTTGGAAAGGAATGACATCAAAATATGTTTTTGTAGTATAAGACATCCTCAAAGTAACATTGCAGAAAGATACATTAAAGAGGTAATTAAATATTTAAGAATTTTAACTTATGAAAACCATAATAGATGGGTACAATATTTGGAAGAAGTGGAAAATTTTATAAACAATGTCCCTAATACAACAACAGAAATCAGCCCAGTTACACTGTGTAAACAGATAGTACCAGCGAGACCATGGAGGAAAGAGCAGAGAAATGTTGAAATAATACAATTTTTGGAAAGAACTAGGAGAAGACTGAAGATAATTAACGATAGGTATGAAGAGAAGCAAAATAGAAAAATTTCAAAACGGGTACGATTTAATGTAGGAGATTCAGTGGTTGTTAAAAAACTGAGAATAGGTGATCGAAAAAAAAAAGTATGTGCTAAGCTGTTATGTGCATATGAGGGTCCATACAAAATACATAAAATATTCAACAATAACAATACGTACGAAGTGATAAGCGAAACAGATGGACATAATATAAGAGGAAGGTTCCATGTAACCATGATTTACCCATATCGTGGCTAGATAGAAACTGTAGATGTTGAAAGAGTTGTTGTTTATTCTAAGTTTTATTAAAATGTTACTATGGAAAAATAATGGTAGTAGAATTGTTGTTGATTTGTTGCTACGAGTTTATTAAAAGTTTTATTTATTAATGTTTGTTCACAGAGAATGTGGAAAATTGAAAAGAGAATTTATAATAAGTTTGAATTATTCTAAAGTTTCTTTTCAATTTGAGGAATTATGCTATGGTACATAGAGAGAGAAAATAATTTAAATATATCGAAAATTAAGTGCAAAGAATGGAATAGTATTCGTATAGTAATCATTGAAAAAGACTAGGAAATATTATAATGCAAACAACAGAATGTTGCAGGATAACGAATCAAAGTCCTAATATAAAATGTCTAGAGTGTGGCATTCAATTTAAATAATCGTAGTCAAGAGATAGAAAAATATGTTTTAGGGGATTATTAAATAAACAAACTTGAAAACTGAAATGTAAAGTATTTTTCGACTAATAAACTTTAATATACTCTAGTCCTATTTATCTAAGAACTATTTTGGCATGATAAATGGACTATACATGAAATTTACGTGGTACTGAAGTGAAAATATAACTCGACAATGTAAATAAATTTTACATGGTATAACTACAGGAGTGCAAGTAAATACAAAGATAAAATATAGCAAGAATGGAGGATCAAGATTATTAATTGGAACTATATAATAAAACATCAGTAAGAGTAACGATTTGGATATAATTGATTGGAATTTTAATACAAAGGATTGGCGATTGGACGTTCTTTTGGGAGTGTTGACGCTGCTTGGAGTTTCTGTGTGCTGCGCCGGAGGGTGTTTGGACTTGGTGGAGAACTGTCATCTTCCAGCTTAGGACGAGGTTGCTGTTTGGAGTTTTGTCACAACAGACTGGGTCCTATTGAACGGAGATCAACTTCCTGACGACTGAGGGAACATACATGAGGATTTGGATTGTTAAACAACGAGATTATTTTGAGGCTACTCACAGCTGGACAGTTTGAGTCGACAACGTGATGGGTGCAGCGAGTTTACAAGTGAGGTGATTAGTGTTTATTTACAGATAGAACTGAAGGAAACAGGCTGATTCAAGCTACTTGGAAGTTTGAGCGTTGCAGGTTAGTTAATAATAAATACATGCTAATGTTATCTGTAACAAAGAACATTTAAAATTGGTTCATTAAGACAAAGAAAGTCATACTTACGAATTGATTTATGAATTTTATATAATTTGTAAAGGATCTTGATTAGTTATCTGCACAAGCAATTGCAAATGACATAAATGTCAAATTTATTGAAGTTTTAACATAATTCAAATTACAATTAGATTACTTGATATTTCAGAACCTACCCCTGAGTTGAGATACATGCTATTCCTTTTTATTAAGGTTAAAACCATTATTATTAAACGAACATAAGTCTATAATCATAGCAATATATTTATCCCAATACAATCGGATTCATTTTAGCAATATAACACCCATTTCCTATTTCTGGATGGCAGATTCCTCAAAGAAAAATGGAAACTACGTAATCCACTTAAGTGAAAATTTCCAAAGATCACATGCAGCTCCAAAAAAGGAAAACTTAAAAATGGTCGCCGAAAATCGTACTATCAAAACAATTTTCAAAACTGTTACCCAAAATTCCCTAAAAATCAAGGATTTTTTACCAAAAGTCCCAAAAATTGCAAAAATGAGTATGCAACCAAAGCTACACCTAACGTATGCAAGTGAATCTAACTATATGAATGTATTTAAGCTAAGAAATTATCCAAACAATCCTTAACTGTATCTAAATGTAAAATTACACGTAACAAACTCTCCCCTCACTTAAAAATAGGTAAATTCCCCGAATTTACCGACGTAGAACCTATGCCTGCACCATAATGAAGCTTCGAAATTTTACAGGTATCACGATGATATCCAACAAACCTCAAACACAAAAGAAAGATCACCACGTACAACTACGGCAGTACCAAATAATTTAGAAAGGGATAAGCAGCCTAAAAGAATAGTAAAATAGAAGTCGAAAGGAAAAAGGGAAATTACAAAGGAATGTTAAAGATAGAATTCAGAAAAATTACCGTGGTTTAGCAAAAGAGTCGGCTCATGAATCCAACAAAAGTTGACACTACAAAAGCGCAAAAGAAACCGTCCTCAATCACCAATCACGTCCAAAAGAAAACAAAACGTAAACCAGGAACGAGATTCGCTTGTGAAACAAGAATCCGCATGCGCGAAAGGATACCACAACATAAATAGACACAAAACGTACAGCTGAAGGCAACCCGACAACATCAGCTACGCATCGAAAACCTCAAAGGGGTATCCAAAATAAATTTCAACAATTTAAGCTCGAACCCACACAAATAAAAAGAACAACAGCAAAACCAAAGAACAGAAGGAAGGGATAAATAGCTCTTACAATGAATGCCGCTCCGAAAAGGACATCAGAACATCCGTCGCTGCTGGGTGTAAAAGGCGCGCCGGTGGATGAACTGATCCAAGCCCAATTCGAGACAACGTCCATTGGAAAAACTATCTAACAAGAAGAAGAAAAACCAAACAGAATAGCAGGAAAGGGGAATGGGATCAAAAGCTCCAGAAAAGAATAGGGGACAACACAGAAGAAGGATGAGAAAGGATTAGTCCGATGTCACGTCAGTCAGTCGACATAGGGTGGTATAAAGAAAAGCTAACTGAAAATTTCTAAGTGGGAAATAGCCGAAAAATTTTGACGTCACCACAGAATACAGGTACCAGGCGCGGGACCCAGTAGAATACACCGCGATCATAGGTAACCATACTCCATGAAGACAGAATAAAAACCCTACACCCTACTAGTCAAGGAAAGTGTGCAGCCCAGGATCGACTACACACTGAAACACCATCCACAGTGACCAGATGGCAGAACACCGGAAATGAGACTGCAAAAATGTCTCACTCCTGTATGATGGAACGTCACTGTCCCACAAGGAGGGGGAAAGAACGAGATGATAAAGTTCTCCAACAGCGAGTCCTCCCTTCAAGCAGCCCAACCATCCACCCAAGGGTTCAACAAAAAACCCTTGGTCCCTAAAGCCTAACCTAACATTCAAAATCCTAATGCCAAACTCGAATGCAAAGTCCAATGCTAAGTGCGATGAGGTTAGCGACTTGGCCTCCGAGATAAACTCGTGGTTGAAACTGATAATTAAGAGCTAAGAAAAATATAATTACTATGGGGATAATAAGACAGAAAAGCGCAATCGTACCTGATCATAATCAGCCCTAGGAAACACACTGCTCATTAAAATTGGTTGAGCGCACGTAATTTGACTTGAACAAAATCAAACCTCTGCCGCGCAAAATGCGCCGCGCGAGGCGAGAAGAATAAGTGCCTCGGACGAAAATTTCGTTTCTAAAGGGAGACTCGCACTCTGATAAGAGATAGCGCAGGTCGAGAGGGCATCGTGCAAACGATAGGAACTTGATCCAGGTATAAAATACGCTGCTTTGGAAAATAGAAGAATTTGAAATGCAAAAGGATTTATAATTCAACTAAAAATATACAGGTTAAGCCTGACATAATTGGATAAATGGCGAAACAATTAGGCTAAGCCAACAAATTGTTTCACCTGCACTACTGAATAAATAATAGTACCTATCACAAAATCCAGTAAGAGTCTCGATCGTGCTGTGTTAACGGCTGGACGCTTTACTCGCGCTCTCCGTTCTATGGGGGCGATCTGAATATTGTACCAGCGCTGTTTTCTGCAATCACTCAGGTCAGATTTTTATTTTATTTAACATAAGTGATTGTGATTTCAACTACGCACTCATCGGGAAACGATTACACTAGTTTTTAGAAGGCTAGCCTTGGGCTACGCCAGATATTATCCCTAACAAATCGCAGATATCTGTGAACTTCTACTCAGACATGGCTAATACTTATCTGAAAAATCCGACTCTTATCTACAAAGGAGACGAATCTAACAACAATGCAACGAGTAAAAGCATGGACATTGATAACAACCACACCACTTCAAATAAACGACCTATCAACTCTCCCACGATGGATACACACAACAAGAAATACTCCTTTGATAACGAGGAACTACTTTCAAAAAATAAATATTATCTCCCAAAACAGATTGACCCGACTATCAACACAACGGACTCTGCCCCAGTAATCAAATCCCAAAAAATTCCACCTATATTTTTACAAAACGCAGCACATTACCAAGCGGTAATCTCCGACATTCAATCCACAGTAAAAAAAGAGTTTACTATCAACAATCAAGGGCCGCACCTACGTGTCAATTAAACGGACATTGAAGACTATCGTAATCTTACAAAATTTTAAGATACTAACAAAGATAAAATAGAATACTACACATTTCGCAACCCGGAATACTCGAACTTATCGGTAATAATGAGAAATATTCCAACCTCGCTATTACATTTGCTACACACGGGAATTTATTTGCACGTAAAAAAAAATCATAAATACTTCACAGCAGGGTGGTACAGGAATCGTCTAGTCGTGTAGCAAACGTTTGCCAAGCTAGGTCCTGAGCAGGATGGGGTGGGTTGTCCGGAAGCGCCACTGGTTTGAGACGGTCCAAACCAGAAAACCTACAGGTGGCCGTGTAAATTCCTAAACCACTAGCTGTTTCACAAAAAAAAAATAGTAAAAGACAGAAAACTCCAAGACTCGAAATAACCTAGTTATTTATTTACAGTTTGTACACATTCAAAATTCTGTGTCATACTTGAAAAAGGCAACACAATTCTGTGATAATAGTATGTAAATGGAATAGTTTGTAAATGTAATCTTAGTGGTATGTAATGTACAAGATTTTATATTAATAAAGTCGAAAATGTAACTACGATAATCGCAATTCGTTCGAGTACCCGTGTATCAACTACGATAGTGACTTAAATATAATTAAAAACAGCGATACCGGAATGCGGGAGAATAGCAAGTTCTGAATCGCTTGATTAATTAAGTAAATAATCTATCTAGTCGCGAACCTCTTCGAATTGGTACCATTTCGCCTAGGGGAGTGCTAATACACATAACATGGTGTATTTACGGTGCTCATATTATGTTAAATGTCAAATTGATGCTCCCGGAGACCTCGCCATAGTTTAAATTTTCGAACATTGACAAGTACTTGAAACTTGAACGCGACTAAAGCAGTACTCCCAACGTAAAGATATTAAATGCATAGAATGACATTATTCTATTCCACAAAAGTAATTGCACGTGATGTACAACGAAGTTATACAATATTCCGCATGTAAAACGGCATGAATTTCGCTAGCATATACCTAGGTAAGTACAATACATAAAGTAAAGATCATAGTGCCATGACGAACGATATTTTCAGTTCAATAAACACCAAAAGGTAGATAACACTAGGTGTTGTAGATACCTGGATTGTGCACAGAAGGGCCGCTACATCAACAGCTATGGGGGATAGCTATTAAGATGTCCACCAGCTTGAATAACCTCCAAAGAGTCAGGGCTTCATCTAACTTTGCGGGTGAGAAGCGTAGTCGAGTGCAGTCACCATGGGGAGAAGCCTTGCATGCGAACTACCACATATGCTGAGGGGCTCGGACTGAACGGAATCGTTGCTCCAGGTGCCTTAGCCAAATAACATCAATGCCACAGGCATAATAGATCCCGAAAAATCGGAAAACGATACAGCAAACTAGGACGAGGAGGCCTAAATACGAGACGTTATCGAAAAATGTTCAACGGCAACCATAAATTAACATACCAGAGTTGTAATGTGGCCTCGAGTAAGTAAATTGCAGAAATATATTGCTATGGTACATAGAGAGAGAAAATAATTTAAATATATCGAAAATTAAGTGCAAAGAATGGAATAGTATTCCTATAGTAATCATTGAAAAAGGCTAGGAAATATTATAATGCAAACAACTTAATGTTGCAGGATAACGAATCAAAGTCCTAATATAAAATGTCTAGAGTGTGGCATTCAATTTAAATAATCGTAGTCAAGAGATAGAAAAATATGTTTTAGGGGATTATTAAATAAACAAACTTGAAAACTGAAATGTAAAGTATTTTTCGACTAATAAACTTTAATATACTCTAGTCCTATTTATCTAAGAACTATTTTGGCATGATAAATGGACTATACATGAAATTTACGTGGTACTGAAGTGAAAATATAACTCGACAATGTAAATGAATTTTACATGGTATAACTACAGGAGTGCAAGTAAATACAAAGATAAAATATAGCAAGAATGGAGGATCAAGATTATTAATTGGAACTATATAATAAAACATCAGTAAGAGTAACGATTTGGATATAATTGATTGGAATTTTAATACAAAGGATTGGCGATTGGACGTTCTTTTGGGAGTGTTGACGCTGCTTGGAGTTTCTGTGTGCTGCGCCGGAGGGTGTTTGGACTTGGTGGAGAACTGTCATCTTCCAGCTTAGGACGAGGTTGCTGTTTGGAGTTTTGTCACAACAGACTGGGTCCCATTGAACGGAGATCAACTTCCTGACGACTGAGGGAACATACATGAGGATTTGGATTGTTAAACAACGAGATTATTTTGAGGCTACTCACAGCTGGACAGTTTGAGTCGACAACGTGATGGATGCAGCGAGTTTACAAGTGAGGTGATTAGTGTTTATTTACAGATAGAACTGAAGGAAACAGGCTGATTCAAGCTACTTGGAAGTTTGAGCGTTGCAGGTTAGTTAATAATAAATACATGCTAATGTTATCTGTAACAAAGAACATTTAAAATTGGTTCATTAAGACAAAGAAAGTCATACTTACGAATTGATTTATGAATTTTATATAATTTGTAAAGGATCTTGATTAGTTATCTGCACAAGCAATTGCAAATGACATAAATGTCAAATTTATTGAAGTTTTAACATAATTCAAATTACAATTAGATTACTTGATATTTCAGAACCTACCCCTGAGTTGAGATACATGCTATTCTTTTTTATTAAGGTTAAAACCATTATTATTAAACGAACATAAGTCTATAATCATAGCATAAATTATGGACGCCGCATACGTGGGGCTGTTTGCTAATTGTTTATTGCTATAATAAGGGTACAAGCTACAAGTTTAAAATAAAAAAATACGCTGAGTAACATTTCATTTTATAAATATTGTTCCTTATAAATAAATAAAAGGATAGAACAAACAACAATAAAACTTGTTAAAGTTTTTGGATAAAAAGTAATTATCAAATAAATTGCAAAATTTACAATTTAATAAAAGGTGTTACATTAGAATTTTAATAATTTGTAAAAGGTTAAATAATAAATATGGCAGATAAAAGAGTCACACGGAAAAGTAAAAGGACAGAAGAAGAACAGCAGGAGATGGAAGATATTACAATCCCTACCGAAGTAGAAGTGGAGGAAGCGGAAATGGAAATACAAGGAGACCAGGTAAGGCTTCAGCAAAAACAAACAGCAGAAGAAGACAGGTTCAAACAGATAATGGAAACGATGATGCAAATGCAAATGCAATCACAACAGTCAATGGAAAATTTAAAGCAATCAATTGAGGAAAAAGCTGAAGAAACAAAGAGGCAATTACTACAGGATGCAGAAGAGAGGGAAAACAGGTCAAAGAAGGATGCAGAAGAGAGGGAAAACAGGTCAAAGAAGGATGCAGAGGAAAGAGAAAGAAGGTCACAACAGTTAGCTGAGGAAACAAAGAGGGATCTACAACAATCAATAAAAGCAACTGCAGAAATATTAACAGAGAAGTTGCAAGATCAAAAAGTCCAGACAGAAAAGATGAAAGAAGCAATGAAGGAATTGATTGACGAATTTTATAAAGTTCAAATTGGAAATAAGGAAGAACTACAAGCACAAATCAATAACATTTGTTTAACATTAGAAAATTATAAAGTTGAAGTAAAGAATGAGGTGCGACAGGAAAGACAAGAAGCCAACGAACAGCTAGAGGAAACCTTGAAACAAACCATTGGACAAGAGTTAGAACGCAATAAAGAAGAACTAGAAGGAAAACTAGAGGGGATGAAAGTAATATTGGAAGATACAATGAAAGTACAATTAGAGTATACGGATCAAAAAGTAGATGTCTTAGGAAGGAAGGTAGATGAAAATAGAGTACAAATACAAGGAGAGATTTTGAACAGCACAGTAAAATTCAAGGAAGTAGAAGATAAGTTACAAAGGATACAAGATAGTACAGAAAATTTAAATGGGAGTTCAAGAGGGAGTTACCTGGGATTTCAGACAGAAATGCTACCAATTTTCGAAGGGAGAATAGGTGAACAGCCTATGACATACTTGATTAAATTAGATGATATTATGAGGACAATACCATATGAAAATAAGAAGCTGCAAATTATAAATATGAGCCTGAAAAGTTATGCAGATGTATGGCATAGTATTATAAAATCAAGGTATGACAGTTACAAAGAGTTTAGAAAATTATTCATAGAACAATATTGGAGTAATGCACATCAGGCGCGAGTAAGAACACAGTTAACAACTGGAAGGTACATGGAAAGAGGTAGTACACGGGAAATATATGTCATTAATAAATTTAACAAAGCACAACATCTTACTCCAAAATTATCCGAAGAAGAAATAGTTCAACATCTATCAAGACATTTAGAGGAGGAGATTACGAGAGCTGTTGCAGTACAAAATATAAAAACCATGAGGGATTTTTTAGAGATAGTTCGAAATTATGATATGGCAATTATAAATCATAGAAGTAATTACAGAAGAGAAGTTTCGAGTTTTCCAAATTCTAGTAAAAGAAAATTCGAGGAAATACAACAAAATCAACATAATTTAGGCCAAAATAATTTTAATAATTACAGACAAGGTGAGAGGAATTTTAATAATAATGGATACAACAGGAATTATGATAGATGGAGAAGCTACCAAAATAGAAACAATTACCAAAGGAATGTTAATGACAGATATTATAATGGCAATGAACGGAGAAGATATCAACAAATGATCGACGAAAAGAATAATCAGAAATCAAATCAAGATGATAACAAGAACAAATACCCTAACAGACAGTACATTAATACAGTGTATAGAACAGAATATGATAGAGGAAGACCGAGGGAAGAAGACCGAAAGCAAGAGGATGAGGTTTATGAAGATTCCTCAGAAGATAAAAAAAAACTTCAATTTTAATTAAT
Source organism: Agriotes lineatus (assembly GCA_940337035.1). Taxonomy (NCBI): domain Eukaryota; kingdom Metazoa; phylum Arthropoda; class Insecta; order Coleoptera; family Elateridae; genus Agriotes; species Agriotes lineatus. Next base: position 35,792 of record CALNHX010003362.1, on the reverse strand, counting down.
TTAGTTAAGAACCATACGTTTATCAACACTAGTTTGGAGAATAATGGACAATTTTTATTAGAAGAGGGAGAAGAAGATAGCCAAATTTCAACATTACCATTTTTAAAAGTTATTTTAAATAATAATGAATATTTAGCATTAATTGATAGTGGAGCAATGGCCTCTTTAATAAAGGAAGAAATAATTTTAGAAAATATAGACGTTTTACATAATAAATTAATCAAGGTTAATAAAACAGATTTACTATCTGCAACGAAAAGGAAAATTTCAACTACTAATCGAATATTGAGTATTAAAATAATAATTGATAAATGGGAAGGCATAGTTAGTTTATTTGTAGTAAAAGGCTTGAGTATTGATTTAATAATAGGGGTCGATATCATTCAACAATTGGGAATTCAGATAAATGGAGAGCAAAAATGCATTCATTTAAAAGGGGTAATTAAATCTTGGAACAGTACCAGAAGTGTCTGCCAAGAAAATAAGTGTAGCCAATCAAAGAGTATTGGAGACGCATTGATGTATGATAATGATAAAATAATTATTAATAATGTACTAAGAAATATGAATAATATTAATTATAAAGGGATTTTGTTGGATGATTTAAAGATAGGTGAAAAGAATTTGCAATTCAAGGGCCTAATATTAGAAATACTTACTAGAAACAAAGAGATTATCAATGATAGAGTAGGACAAGCTCAGAAATATTTACATAAGTTGCAGGTAGATGAGTCAAAAGGTTTTAACAGTAAAACGTATCCAATTCCTTTTAATTTGAGAGAACAAGTAAAGAAAGAAATACATAAAATGGTAAAAGATGGCGTAATAGAGTCTTCCAAAAGCAATTTTATTAATCCACTAGTAGTTGTAAAAAAAAACGATGGTTCGCTTCGTTTATGTTTAGATGCACGCAAAATAAATCAAATAACGAAACCACAATACGAATCTCCACAAACGATTGATGGTTTATTAAGCAGAATTTGGGATAAGAAAATACTTACAAAGTTAGATTTAAAGAATTCTTTTTGGCTTATTCCATTACATGAAGAGTCGAGGAAATATACAGGATTCAGTATTGATGGGGAGATTTTTCAATTTAAAGTAGTACCATTTGGACTTTCAACATCATGTGCTGCTCTTGTTAGAGCAATGCAGAAAATTCTAAATCAGTTTGAGGATTTTTGTGTGCACTATATCGATGATATTTTATTGTTTTCTAAGAATGAACAACAACATTTAAAACATTTAGAGACTGTAATAGAAACACTGAATAAAAATGGATTAAAATTAAATTTATCAAAATGTGAATTTATGCAAGAAAATGTAACGTACTTAGGTTATGAGATCAGTAAAAATGTAGTTACAATAAATGAGAAACGTATCGAAGAAATTAAGAATTTGCCTCGTCCAAAGAATTTGAAGAAGTTAAGAGGTCTGTTAGGTGTTTTTAACTATTATAAAAGATTCATTAATAATTATTCAGAATTAACGTTACCTTTGGTACAGTTATTAAGAAAAGATACAAAATGGGCATGGAACGAAGAACGTGAAGCAGCATTGAATACAATCAAACAGAGGTTTCATGAAGGGCTATTGTTAAAATATCCTAATTTTAAAGAAAAATTTGTACTTCGTACTGACGCTTCTGACCAAGCAATCGCAGCTGAGCTAATACAAATACAAAATGGGATAGAAGTACCTATATGTTTTATTTCAAGGATTTTGAAAGGTTATGAAATCAGATACACAATAGCGGAGAAGGAGATGTTAGCAATAATTTTCGCAGTTAATAAACTAAAATTTTATTTAACTGGTAATAAATTTGACATTGAAACAGATAATTCTGCAATATCGTTTCTTAAGAATAAAATTTTTCACAATGACAGGTTGTATAGATGGGCTTTATACTTGCAACAATATGAATTTGAAATTAAGCATAGACCAGGAAAATTAAACGTAGTTGCTGATTTTTTAAGTAGAAAAGACACACCGAGTTATGAAAAACCAAAACAAATTTTAATTGGTATTGAAAAAATTTATCAGGAAGGAAGGTTATCAAGACAAGAAATTTTAAACAAACAGATGTTAGAGGAAATACAAGAGTTAAGAAATTTAGTTTTGCAAAGTCAAGGGAATAATTATAAAGGGTATAAAATTAAAGAGGATTTGTTAGTAAAAGACGTTGAAAATAAGGAGTTGATGGTTTTAAGTAGGGAAGACATGTTAGAAGTTGTTGAGGAAATACATGTAATATTTGGACATTGTGGCGCAAGGAAAACGTGGTTGATGTTTCGAGAATGCTTTTATAGAAAAAATGATCTTAGATTAATTAAACAATTAATACAAACCTGTCACATTTGTCAAATTGCCAAAGAGAGAAACTTTAAAAACCAAAACATTGTTAAAAGTATCAGAGTAACTGAACCAATGGAATTGGTAGCTATTGATTACTTAAGTAATTTAGTGACAGGACAATATGGGTACAAACACATTTTAATTATGGTAGATGCGTTTTCAAAATTTGTAAAATTATATCCGACAAAAAGTTGCAATACGAAACATGTTATTAGATCAATTGAATATTTTCAACAAGAAGTGGGGAAACCAAAGAGGATATTAGCGGATAATGCGACCTATTTTAAAAATTCAAGGTTGATAAGTAATTTGGAAAGGAATGACATCAAAATATGTTTTTGTAGTATAAGACATCCTCAAAGTAACATTGCAGAAAGATACATTAAAGAGGTAATTAAATATTTAAGAATTTTAACTTATGAAAACCATAATAGATGGGTACAATATTTGGAAGAAGTGGAAAATTTTATAAACAATGTCCCTAATACAACAACAGAAATCAGCCCAGTTACACTGTGTAAACAGATAGTACCAGCGAGACCATGGAGGAAAGAGCAGAGAAATGTTGAAATAATACAATTTTTGGAAAGAACTAGGAGAAGACTGAAGATAATTAACGATAGGTATGAAGAGAAGCAAAATAGAAAAATTTCAAAACGGGTACGATTTAATGTAGGAGATTCAGTGGTTGTTAAAAAACTGAGAATAGGTGATCGAAAAAAAAAAGTATGTGCTAAGCTGTTATGTGCATATGAGGGTCCATACAAAATACATAAAATATTCAACAATAACAATACGTACGAAGTGATAAGCGAAACAGATGGACATAATATAAGAGGAAGGTTCCATGTAACCATGATTTACCCATATCGTGGCTAGATAGAAACTGTAGATGTTGAAAGAGTTGTTGTTTATTCTAAGTTTTATTAAAATGTTACTATGGAAAAATAATGGTAGTAGAATTGTTGTTGATTTGTTGCTACGAGTTTATTAAAAGTTTTATTTATTAATGTTTGTTCACAGAGAATGTGGAAAATTGAAAAGAGAATTTATAATAAGTTTGAATTATTCTAAAGTTTCTTTTCAATTTGAGGAATTATGCTATGGTACATAGAGAGAGAAAATAATTTAAATATATCGAAAATTAAGTGCAAAGAATGGAATAGTATTCGTATAGTAATCATTGAAAAAGACTAGGAAATATTATAATGCAAACAACAGAATGTTGCAGGATAACGAATCAAAGTCCTAATATAAAATGTCTAGAGTGTGGCATTCAATTTAAATAATCGTAGTCAAGAGATAGAAAAATATGTTTTAGGGGATTATTAAATAAACAAACTTGAAAACTGAAATGTAAAGTATTTTTCGACTAATAAACTTTAATATACTCTAGTCCTATTTATCTAAGAACTATTTTGGCATGATAAATGGACTATACATGAAATTTACGTGGTACTGAAGTGAAAATATAACTCGACAATGTAAATAAATTTTACATGGTATAACTACAGGAGTGCAAGTAAATACAAAGATAAAATATAGCAAGAATGGAGGATCAAGATTATTAATTGGAACTATATAATAAAACATCAGTAAGAGTAACGATTTGGATATAATTGATTGGAATTTTAATACAAAGGATTGGCGATTGGACGTTCTTTTGGGAGTGTTGACGCTGCTTGGAGTTTCTGTGTGCTGCGCCGGAGGGTGTTTGGACTTGGTGGAGAACTGTCATCTTCCAGCTTAGGACGAGGTTGCTGTTTGGAGTTTTGTCACAACAGACTGGGTCCTATTGAACGGAGATCAACTTCCTGACGACTGAGGGAACATACATGAGGATTTGGATTGTTAAACAACGAGATTATTTTGAGGCTACTCACAGCTGGACAGTTTGAGTCGACAACGTGATGGGTGCAGCGAGTTTACAAGTGAGGTGATTAGTGTTTATTTACAGATAGAACTGAAGGAAACAGGCTGATTCAAGCTACTTGGAAGTTTGAGCGTTGCAGGTTAGTTAATAATAAATACATGCTAATGTTATCTGTAACAAAGAACATTTAAAATTGGTTCATTAAGACAAAGAAAGTCATACTTACGAATTGATTTATGAATTTTATATAATTTGTAAAGGATCTTGATTAGTTATCTGCACAAGCAATTGCAAATGACATAAATGTCAAATTTATTGAAGTTTTAACATAATTCAAATTACAATTAGATTACTTGATATTTCAGAACCTACCCCTGAGTTGAGATACATGCTATTCCTTTTTATTAAGGTTAAAACCATTATTATTAAACGAACATAAGTCTATAATCATAGCAATATATTTATCCCAATACAATCGGATTCATTTTAGCAATATAACACCCATTTCCTATTTCTGGATGGCAGATTCCTCAAAGAAAAATGGAAACTACGTAATCCACTTAAGTGAAAATTTCCAAAGATCACATGCAGCTCCAAAAAAGGAAAACTTAAAAATGGTCGCCGAAAATCGTACTATCAAAACAATTTTCAAAACTGTTACCCAAAATTCCCTAAAAATCAAGGATTTTTTACCAAAAGTCCCAAAAATTGCAAAAATGAGTATGCAACCAAAGCTACACCTAACGTATGCAAGTGAATCTAACTATATGAATGTATTTAAGCTAAGAAATTATCCAAACAATCCTTAACTGTATCTAAATGTAAAATTACACGTAACAAACTCTCCCCTCACTTAAAAATAGGTAAATTCCCCGAATTTACCGACGTAGAACCTATGCCTGCACCATAATGAAGCTTCGAAATTTTACAGGTATCACGATGATATCCAACAAACCTCAAACACAAAAGAAAGATCACCACGTACAACTACGGCAGTACCAAATAATTTAGAAAGGGATAAGCAGCCTAAAAGAATAGTAAAATAGAAGTCGAAAGGAAAAAGGGAAATTACAAAGGAATGTTAAAGATAGAATTCAGAAAAATTACCGTGGTTTAGCAAAAGAGTCGGCTCATGAATCCAACAAAAGTTGACACTACAAAAGCGCAAAAGAAACCGTCCTCAATCACCAATCACGTCCAAAAGAAAACAAAACGTAAACCAGGAACGAGATTCGCTTGTGAAACAAGAATCCGCATGCGCGAAAGGATACCACAACATAAATAGACACAAAACGTACAGCTGAAGGCAACCCGACAACATCAGCTACGCATCGAAAACCTCAAAGGGGTATCCAAAATAAATTTCAACAATTTAAGCTCGAACCCACACAAATAAAAAGAACAACAGCAAAACCAAAGAACAGAAGGAAGGGATAAATAGCTCTTACAATGAATGCCGCTCCGAAAAGGACATCAGAACATCCGTCGCTGCTGGGTGTAAAAGGCGCGCCGGTGGATGAACTGATCCAAGCCCAATTCGAGACAACGTCCATTGGAAAAACTATCTAACAAGAAGAAGAAAAACCAAACAGAATAGCAGGAAAGGGGAATGGGATCAAAAGCTCCAGAAAAGAATAGGGGACAACACAGAAGAAGGATGAGAAAGGATTAGTCCGATGTCACGTCAGTCAGTCGACATAGGGTGGTATAAAGAAAAGCTAACTGAAAATTTCTAAGTGGGAAATAGCCGAAAAATTTTGACGTCACCACAGAATACAGGTACCAGGCGCGGGACCCAGTAGAATACACCGCGATCATAGGTAACCATACTCCATGAAGACAGAATAAAAACCCTACACCCTACTAGTCAAGGAAAGTGTGCAGCCCAGGATCGACTACACACTGAAACACCATCCACAGTGACCAGATGGCAGAACACCGGAAATGAGACTGCAAAAATGTCTCACTCCTGTATGATGGAACGTCACTGTCCCACAAGGAGGGGGAAAGAACGAGATGATAAAGTTCTCCAACAGCGAGTCCTCCCTTCAAGCAGCCCAACCATCCACCCAAGGGTTCAACAAAAAACCCTTGGTCCCTAAAGCCTAACCTAACATTCAAAATCCTAATGCCAAACTCGAATGCAAAGTCCAATGCTAAGTGCGATGAGGTTAGCGACTTGGCCTCCGAGATAAACTCGTGGTTGAAACTGATAATTAAGAGCTAAGAAAAATATAATTACTATGGGGATAATAAGACAGAAAAGCGCAATCGTACCTGATCATAATCAGCCCTAGGAAACACACTGCTCATTAAAATTGGTTGAGCGCACGTAATTTGACTTGAACAAAATCAAACCTCTGCCGCGCAAAATGCGCCGCGCGAGGCGAGAAGAATAAGTGCCTCGGACGAAAATTTCGTTTCTAAAGGGAGACTCGCACTCTGATAAGAGATAGCGCAGGTCGAGAGGGCATCGTGCAAACGATAGGAACTTGATCCAGGTATAAAATACGCTGCTTTGGAAAATAGAAGAATTTGAAATGCAAAAGGATTTATAATTCAACTAAAAATATACAGGTTAAGCCTGACATAATTGGATAAATGGCGAAACAATTAGGTTACTTGAATTTTAAAATAATGAACTAGAACCAGTAAATGAACAGGACTTTATGCTATTCAACAATGGAACACTGATGCGTTCATTCTCTAGACAATGCACAATAATGGGAATAAAATTAAATTATTTCTATATACCTATCTTTCAGCCAGTTTTATTTCTTATTGTACCCCCTTCTCTTTATTTGTTAGAGGAAAGATAATAAGAAACAATATACGCGTTTCAAGTATTCCGAAGAAAATTTAGTATTGGCCTTACAAGCGATAAAGTTGGGAAGCGTGACTTTCAGTGAAGTCTCCAGACAATATAATACTCCAATATTGACTCTCCATAATAAAATTAAAGAGAATGTACCAAATATTAAAAAAATGAGTCCTCCGCTTATTTTAAGTAGAGCTGAAGAAGATCGCTTACAAAATTGGATTCTTTTGAAGGCAAAGTTGGGCTTTCCAATGCACCCAAATGAGGTGAAAGATACAGTTCAAATTTTTTTATAGCATTTGTAGACGACAGGCCTGGCGATAAGTGGTTGGTTGCATTTGTTTTTGAAAAGAAATCGAAATATTTCAAAAAGGAACACAGAAATTATCTCGGTCTTCAGCATCGGTTACCAAAACTGCCATACGCCAAACTCAGAACCTTTTTGTAAAATGAAAATGTAATAAATATGATGGATGATCCTTGCCGAATATTTAACGCAGACGAAACTGGGGTCCGAACTTGTTCGAAATCAGGATTGGTTTTAACACCAAAGGGCTTCAAAAATGTATACGAAGTCGCATCAGGGCCTAAAAAGGAGCCAAAAACAGTTTTATGTGATTATAGCTCCTCGGGAATTGCAGCACATCCAATGGTGGTATTTCCTTATAAACGGGTTCCCAAAGAGCTATCTTTACTGTTCCGGATGGATGGACAATAGGGAGATCGGATACAGGCTGGATGACAGCAGCTATATTTTTTGAATACGTAGCAAATGTTTTTCTTCCATGGTTGATCTCCAGAAATATAACCTTCCCCATTATATTATTCATCGATTGGCACAAATCACATTTTAGAACTGTATGAATACTGTGTGGAGAAGCTTGTATCCAAACGCCACCCACATACTTCAACCTTGCGATGTGTCTATATTCCGATCTCTGAAGGTGCAGTGAAAAGAAGTCTGTCAAATTTACAAGTAAAAAATGAACTCAACTATAACAAAATACAATTTCTGTCAACTATTTAAAAAAGCTTTTGAGTAAGCAAAGAAACCGAATACAATAACAAATGGGTTAAACGCTTGCGGGCCTTCTCCACTGAATCAAGATGCGGTCGATTATAATAAATGCATATCAACAAGGTGCAGTTAGTGTACCTGTATAATACTTTAGTAAAAGTAGAGCAAACGGCGAAAAATTTTGGATAATTTTTTCATGGCTACCAAGATTTAATGATATTGTTACGTTTTTAACGTTCGGGCTATTTAAAATTATACGACAAACATGGGTTCAAATATTTATTTACACAATGAATTATTACGATTATTGTTTACAAGCACATGCGAGAATTATCAAGCAGATTACAAATTAATACAAGCACTAACGACTATCGGTACATGTATTTCTATTACATACGGATTTATTTATATCACTCTTAAACACTAACGATTATATATGGTTGTTTATTTCTATTATTTATGTTCACGCGTTTTATTTATCTGGGAGCTCGCCGCTCTGATGCTGAATTCGAACTAAACTATCGATTCCTGCTGACACGTATTTATATCACGAATGAGTCATTCTCGGACAATCGAGGCTTTACTCGCTTTTCTGGCACATGCATGACGCATATTCGCGAGTGTTTGACCTCGAGCGCGTTCCCGAAAGCTCCGGAACAATGACTCATTTTTCCCAAGGTTGTCTGCCGGCGGCGGTAGCTTGCAGCTGCCTAAGGGCACGGTCATTACACTGCCCCCGCCTTAGGTCGTTCTGTCCCAGAACGAGTTGCGTCGGGTGCCTGTCACTCGCTCTTGTGGGGATTCGATGACGGTATTTACAGGCGGTGCCTTTCTTGCACACGGAGTGGTTGAAGAAGTAGCAGTCCACCGTGGGCTCAATGCTTCGCGCCGGGCTGCAACAGCAGACCTCGATCTGGATGCCGGTCTGGTCGAAGACTACTTCCAGCATGCTGCGTACGACCCTCCAGTCCAACGAATCCAGGCCGCATGCTAATTTCGGCATCGCTAGCCGGGTTTCGCCGTTCTTCACCATCTGCTCCTTAAGGTCGAAAAGAGCAGACCAGAGCTCCTGGTAACTAGGTTTTTCGTGAGACAACCTTTTCGCCACCAGGTAATAAATGGAGCTGTTGCCTTCATTCAGCTGCAAGGTTCTGCCAACCTGAGGTGCCTGCTCTCGCAGCTGGTTTAACCGGCCAAACTGCTCCCGGAAGGCAGCGGCGATCCCCCTAGACATCCGGAGGTCCTGGGCGACGCAGTGTGCCAGGGAATACTGCCGCAGGGTGTCGAACAGGTCACGCTGCACCTCTGTAGTAACTCCGAATCGCGCAGTCTTCGTACCCCCATAAGCGGCCATAAACTCCTGGAAGGAGGTTCCTCCGGTCCCTAGTCGTCTCAGGGGTTGTTCCGTGACAGCCTCCACTTCCTCATTCGTTCCGGCATATGGGGCCAACCGATTGAAGTGCACTACCCTGCACTTTCCTCGAGGAGGTTTCTGGATTCGGTATACCACGTCATTCAGTCGAGCAACTACAGTGTAGGGGCCTTCCCAGTTTCTTTGGAGCTTGGGGGAGAGGCCACGACGCCTCTGGGGGTTATGAAGCCATACCAAATCGCCAGGCTGGAAACCACCGGCCTCAGCGCGGGCATCATATCGGTCCTTCATTCGGTCGCTGGCACTCTGAATGTTTCGGCGTACGGCGTCGTGGATCTCTTCCATCCTCTTCTTCAGGTTCCCCACGTAGTCCTCGCCGGCCGTTTCTTCGCCAGGCTTTCTTCCAAACTTGAGGTCACATGGCAATCGCAACTCGCGCCCAAAGAGTACCGTGGCTGGGGTGTGGTTGGTTGTCTCTTGTACTGCCGATCGGTAGGCCATTAGGAATAGGTGAATGTACTGGTCCCAGTCACGCTGATGTTCGGAAACCACCTTGGACAGATGCTTCCCCATTGTTCGGTTCATCCTTTCCACCATGCCGTCCGATTGAGGATGGAGGGCAGTGGTCCGGGTCTTGTGTATCCCCAGCAGCTTGCAAACGTTCTGGAACAGTCCAGACTCGAAATTCCGGCCCTGGTCGGAATGTAATTCTAGGGGGACTCCAAAACGGCTGAAGCACTCCTTTACCAGAACATCAGCTACAGTACCGGCCTCTTGATTCGGAAGGGCATATGCTTCAGGCCACTTGGTGAAGTAGTCCATGCACACCAAGATGTATTTATTTCCCGCTTCGGTTTCGGGGAATGGTCCAGCGATGTCGATGGCTATCCTCTCGAACGGACTACCGACGTTGTACTGCCGCATCGGAGCTCTACGTCTACCAACCGGTCCGTTTCCTGTAGCGCAGGCTTCGCACCTCCGGCACCACTGTCGGACATCATCTTTGCAACTCGCCAAGTAGAACCGGTCGGTAGTAAGTACAGAGGCCCAGGAAGCTTCGCAGTTCATGCTTATCCTTCGGGATTGGGCAATCCTGCACTGCCTTCACCTTACTCGGGTCTACTGCTACTCCCTGGCTGGATACGACGTGCCCCAGGTACTGTACCTCCTTCTGGAAGATGTGGCACTTCTTTGGACTCAATCGCAGGTTGGCACCTCGCAATCTACCGAACACTTCCTCCAGGTTTTTCAGATGCTCGTTGAAGGATTTGCCCACCACTATGATGTCGTCCAAGTATATCAGGCAGGTCTGCCAAGATAGACCCTTCAGGGCGGTGTCCATCAGCCTCTCAAACGTGGCGGGGGCATTGCACAAACCGAACGGCATGACGGAGAACTGCCAGAGCCCAGTTCCGATAGTAAATGTAGTCTTCTCCCTGTCCGCGGGTTCCATTCCGACTTGCCAATAACCGCTCTTCAAGTCTAGCGTCGAGAACCATCGAGAAACGGAGACTGTATCCAGGGTATCATCAATTCGTGGCAGAGGGTAGCTGTCTTTCTTGGTCACATGGTTCAGCTGTCGGTAGTCAACACAGAACCTCGTTGAGCCATCCTTCTTCTTGACAAGAACCACAGGGGAGGCCCACGGGCTGCTGGACGGTTCGATGATCCCTTGGTTTTGCATATCTTGGACAATCTTCTCAGCTTCTTCCCGTTTGGCGAGGGGCAACCTTCTTGGATGTTGGCGTATCGGTTGAGCATCCCCCGTATTGATTTTATGTTTAACTACGTCGGTACGGCCGCTGGGATGATCTCCGCACTCGAAGACGTCTTGGTACCGGGCCACCAGATCTTCGATCTTCTTCCGTTCTTGCTGGCTCACGCCCTTGCACGTAGACATCACGGTGTTAATTAATGCCTCTGGGCAGTCCCTCGCCTTGCGGCCGCCGCCACTAGTGATCGTTCTCACAACGGCGGAGACCGGTGTGCACCTTCCCAGGATTGTGACTCTCCTGACGGTTGCTGGTTCCTTGTTGACGTTCATAATCCTTACTGGGACCTTAAGCCCAGTCTTTACCAACGTCTTCCCAACCAGGATACCATGAGTGAGCTCCTTGTCATAATCGGGTTCAATCATGCGCACTACGTTTCCCCGGAGATCGCCATCCAGGTATGCATCCACGACCCTCTCGGTTCGTCCAGGCAGAGTAACATCTTCCGCCAATACCACTCGTACTGCGATCTCTTCTCTTGGGTGTAGGGAAAGCTCCTCCCCACCCACGTGCAACACGCCGCGTCCCAGGTCCAAAGTGAACCCACACTTATTCATGACATCCATTCCTAGGATGAACTCGTCCTCAATGTCAGCAATCAGGACCCGATGCTTGAGGGTTTGATTCCCAATCTTCAATTTCACATCCATCTCCCCATGCGTGGTCACTGCGCCTCCCGTGGCAGTGCGAAGGCGTGTCCTGGTGGGCAGCAGCTCACCCTCGTCTCGTATTACGTCAGACCTGGCGATGGACTTCGTCGCTCCAGTATCCAACAGCAGAGACCGAACTCTTCCATTTATTTTCCCATCAATGAAGAGACTATCAGGCTGGCGCTGCACGGACGACACATGTATGGGAATCTCCGGGGCATGGCAATCACGAGTCGACTCTCGCCCCTTCTTGTCGACCCGCATTAGTTTTCCGACGGCTCGTCAGACACTCGGGCTCCTTTCTTCGGACAGCGAGCCCTAAGATGACCCATCTCTCCGCAGCTCCAGCAACGGGGCCCCTTCTCCCTCGTCTCCTGCCTTATAAGTCGTCGCAACATGTCCTCCATGGATTCAGGCGCCATCTCCGTCGTGGCGACACCGCGGACACGACCATGTCCTCTGGAAGCACTCCTTGCCGCTTCAAATTCCAATGCATGGGCTAAGGCCTCTCCCAGTGTCCTATGGCGCCCGAGACGTACCGCTTGCTGAGTATCGGCGTCTTTAACTCCATCTACGAATGTTTGGACGGCTAGCTGCTCCAGGAAGTCCTCCGGCGCCGATGGATACGCGAGCCGAACCAATCGAGCAACATCGGCCTCCAGTTCTTGCAGAGTCTCCCCCGACTTCTGAATTCTGTTCTTCAACTGGGCACAATGCACATGCTGAAGATGACCATTGCCATAACGCCGTTCCAGACGATTCACCAATTGCTGGAAGTCCCTCTGCTGATTTTCTGGAATCATTTGCAAAACATTCAGAGCATTCCCTCGCAATGTCAGGATCAATGCGGTCGCTTTGTCTGCCATTCCCCAACCATTAGCAACGGCTGCGGCTTCAAATTGCTTCAGGTATGTTGACCATGGCGTTTTGCCATCGTAAGAGGGCAGTTTCATGTGCAAGCCAGATGTTGCGGGCCTCACTGGGGCAGTATCTTGGGACAGAGCAACCTCAGGGGCAGCAACTCGCGATGAGGTAGGCTGATTCATTGCAATTGGAGAAGAGAAGCCAGCAGATTCAGAGAGAGCTAGCTGGCCTTGGCCACTTCTTGACTGCAGCTCCAGTATGTCACTCCGAACTCCGGCCAACGCCCTCTCCATATCTTCCCGAAGTTCATCCTTCAGGTCTTCCTGAGTGACTCTCAGTTTTTCCTCAAGTTTTTCTCTAAGATCCTCTTGCGCGGCTCTCAAATGTTCCTTCAGTACTTCCTGTGCTTCCTCTGCCTTCTTTTGGCCGGCTTTCAATTCTTCCTGGGCAACTTGGATCTCTTTCTTAAGTTCCTCCTGTGCTTTTTCCGCCTTGTCCTGACTAACTTGCATCAGTTGCAAAAGTTGGCTTAATTGGGCTTCCATTTTGCTGCTTTGAGATCGCGTCAAAGGCATCCACACTATACACTTAAATTTATTTATCTGACCGTCGTTTTATCGGCACTTGTTAACAATTTATTTATTTAATGTTTGTTCAATAATTTTCTTATAGCCCCCGGTACAAAACCTCGCACCGACACCACTGTTACGTTTTTAACGTTCGGGCTATTTGAAATTATACGACAAACATGGGTTCAAATATTTATTTACACAATGAATTATTACGATTATTGTTTACAAGCACATGCGAGAATTATCAAGCAGATTACAAATTAATACAAGCACTAACGACTATCGGTACATGTATTTCTATTACATACGGATTTATTTATATCACTCTTAAACACTAACGATTATATATGGTTGTTTATTTCTATTATTTATGTTCACGCGTTTTATTTATCTGGGAGCTCGCCGCTCTGATGCTGAATTCGAACTAAACTGTCGATTCCTGCTGACACGTATTTATATCACGAATGAGTCATTCTCGGACAATCGAGGCTTTACTCGCTTTTCTGGCACATGCATGACGCATATTCGCGAGTGTTTGACCTCGAGCGCGTTCCCGAAAGCTCCGGAACAATGACTCATTCTTCCCAAGGTTGTCTGCCGGCGGCGGTAGCTTGCAGCTCCTAAGGGCACGGTCGTTACAATATATTAAAAAACAAGGTTGGTAAAACTGGCACACGAGTTGTCAGTTTCATGAAATTCGAGTTTATAGTCCATTTACTTGACATCTGCACTGTCAAACTGACAATATGTTGGCACCACTGCTATATTTCACATTTTAACAATTAAATTACTGTACAGTCTAATAAAAAAACACATTATTTTTGAGGTATAGTCAAGAATTTTTTTAAAATTTTGACACTGGCAGTGCAGATGTCAAGTAAATGGACTATAGCAGGTTAGGTTTTGCGTCAGTTTTGACACAGACTGACACAAAACCTAACCTGATAACCTTGAATTTGATGAAACTAACAACTCGTGTGTCAGTTTTACCAACCTTGTTTTTCAATATATCATTAAATCTTGGTAGCCATGAAAAAATGATCCAAAATTTTTCGCCGTTTGCTCTACTCTTACTAAAGTATTATACAAAAGTATTATACAGGTACACTAGGTGCAGTCTCAAAGGCTACCACTGAAAAAAAATATTTGACACTAGATGATTATATTTCAATATTAAATGTTATGAAACATTTTCTTGGTGAAGCAGCAATCAACAACTTTAATGACTTGTTTAATGGGAACAATATTTCCAACGATGATAACGATTTGTATTCTCTCTGGAAATTTCGTAAATTGAATAATTACACGCAGGAAAACCATGATCCTAAAATTGAAATTAAAAATTTACCTGTGGACGCAATTCTGACCGAATCATTTCTAGATAACTTACCGATTGAAATTGATGGAATTTTGTACAAGCCTTCAGATGAGAATAACATTTGTGCAAGAAGTTCAGGTAATTAGTCCAGATTTAGACAATAATAACATACTTCAACATTCAAGTAGGTAATGCATTTATAAAAAGTCTAAATTACATTAATACTAAATTAGAGGACTACCGTTGAGATATCTGGATTACAAGTGAACGAAGTTCCAGTCTACTGGCCCAGTGACAAAATAGCACAAAATGGTCAGCTTGGTAAAATCCAAATTCTATCAACTATTGTGAAAACTGGAGAGACAAAGAGAAATAGATAATCATGTTTGGAAGGCACACATGCACTGGCCGAAACAAAAGGCTGAATTAAAAAAACCTCAGAAAAGCGAAACCATCCCTTTTACTGTAACATCTGGAAAATGGGTAGAATTCAACAAAAACAGGAAAGACAAAAGAGAGAAAAGGAAGAGAACATAAAGAAAAGGAAAGCTAGAAGAAGCAAAGAATAAGATCGAAAATACGTAAAAAAAACCGAAGACTAAACGTCAGACTGAAATTTCAAGTCCTGACGAAGGTTCGTCATCTCTTGACTCAGATATATCATTTACACTAGGAGATTATGTCGTTGTAAATTATGAAGGCACAAACTACCCTGGCTTAATACAAAATATTAAAATAAGGAATATGAAATTAGCGTACTCTACAAAACAGCAATGAACAGACCCAGCTGACCGAATCTGAATCAAGCAGTAGAAATTGTAAAAAAAATATCTGCACCTACAGCTCAGAAAGGTGGGAGGACATTTGTTGTTAATGTGTAAATATTTATATTGCTAGCCTGCCAAGTGTGTTGGTAATTTTTTATAAAATTCTACGTAATAAATAACATTGTTCATTAACCGGTCAGAGAGTGTTCAATCACTAACTTATGTCGTTCATTCACTAAATTTTATATTATTTAGGAATAGGCGCAGTTTTTAAAAAAAGTCTAGTGCAAATATTATATTTTTGCAATAATATTCCAATTATTGAATGATCATTTTTAAGATCCTAGGTCTAATTTGTTGTATTTTCGCAATTCCGATTTAAAATCCCGCCTATAAAGAAGCATTTCGAACCATGTGCCTGCCTTTCACTGCTTAAGTAGGACACATTCAGTTTTATCGATCCGTCTTTTGACGTAAAATGCAGCGCTAGAAGGACTCGATTGCTGTGAGTGCAAGCGAAACAGACGAACACATGTTTCAGCCGTTGTTTCGAAGCGGCATAATTTGATAGTATCGCTCGATTTAAGTCAAGAAGTATTTCGCTATAGAAAGAGTAGTTGTGTGTGTAAGACTAAGAGAGAGCAAACGTCCCCCCCCCCCCCCCCCCCCCCGTCTGCTTAGGCGAGACGTTGATAACATGTGTGCAAGCTTTGGCTTCTTGCAGGAGATTGTTACGCCAACCTCCCGCTAAACAAGAGTTGGTTTTGGAGCTGTCCTTTCACCCGGCGGGGGGGCGGCTTCCAGCGTCGCTGGGGATGTTTGTAAGATCATTTTAATTTCCTTTGTTTCGCTAATTTTATTTAAGTCCAAATTTGGTAATGTTATCAAACCTTCACTCTGTCAGATATTTATTTTCGCGCAGGTCGCTTATGAACACTGCAGTTTAGTTATATTCGCCCAATTTTATTTATAAATTTACTCTTTGTTCCGGCCTGAAAATAATACAGTTTAGTTTCTGGATTTCTTAGTACTTATTCTTGTTGTTTACTACATCCGAGCTCCTTGCAACCGCTTAATCAGCTGTCGTTTATTTGGAACTTTCCTTGTTCTTTGTTCTTCCTGCAGCGCTTGCAGTGACGTAGTCCGTATCGTTCTTTATTGTTTGGCCCCGGGGCTTTCCCGAGTTATTTAGCCATATTTCGTTCAGGGGGTGCAATCCTTCGAGATTGTCCAACAGAATATGCAGTCTGTCGTGGTAAAAGTGAGACGCATTGCCGACGCGGGATCATTGTCGACCCGTGAGCTTCTGAATTGAATAATCGCTGGGTTCTGAACTGCAACAGACGTGTATGGTTCGTCGCCTCCGGCAGCGTCGCTTCGCGGCCGGGGGAATTTTCTTTAAAAAACTTGTAGTTTTGCTTTCGTTTTAAATAAGTGTGTGCTCCCGTTAATTTTTGTTGCCGACGAGAGTTTTGCCTGGTCTTCATAGTGGCGAGTTGGTTGAAATTTTGAGTGCCGTGTGGCAAAGTGGCCGACACAAGTATGTGGGGCGAGGTGTCCTGTTTCGTTTTGGGTTTCTGCTCGCCGCTTCGGGAGAGAAACAATTTGCACTGTTGCACATTAAAATAAGACGCCTCTTTATCAAGCCCTAGTGATCGATTCTCGTGTTAAGTGAGAAGTTTTGCTGCTGCAAATTCTGCTTACGTCGTGCCATATAGGAGTCCGGAATAGTTTTCGCTGGCCGTCACCTCCATCGCCGCCCCTTTGATACCTTTGGTGAGGAGCTTCTGCAGCCACTGCCCTTATTTCGGCCGAATTTCGACTTTACCCCTGTTGATCCTGTGGATGCTTGCATCGCCGCCTCTAGCTGCCACCGAGTTCTGCCCTGTACCGGACCTTACTTTCTGTGCCCAAGTGAAGCATGATTTGACTAAAGGTAAGATAAAAATCTGTACTTGTCTTGCTGTATTGAGTGCATCATGGAAGTGCTCTAAATGCTTTGTGTGCGCCAATCTCTGTTTAAGGACATTACACGTGCTAATTTTGTTTTAATAGCAAATGTGGGAAAACATCCCTGTTATTTTTTTGTGTTGTAAATTAGTGGGTAAGTTAATTTTGAGTGGGATCCCCTATTTTTTCAGTTAAGTTGTACGTTTGTGTAATAAACCCGAAACTCATTGTGGTGTTTGGATCATTAAACGCAAATTCTCTCAAAGTTAGCCTAGTTATTTGTTGTACCTTTGAAACCTTTGGTCTTCAACCAGTGATGGCAAAAGCCGATTGTATTTGAGTGTAAAGCCAAAGCATGATCCTTTGTTGAACAAGCCCTAAGAGTATTGCCTTGGACTAGAGTTTTAAACTTTTAGAAGGGGACATCAGAGATTTTAACACAGAACTAATAAATTCAATCATTGAGAAGAATAAGAACATGAAAATTATGAAAACAGTTAATGCTAAGAGAAGAATGAGAATAAATCAGTTGAAGGACATAAATAGAAACATCAAAGAGGACGCAACAGAAATCAGAGAGATACTAGAAACATTTTACAAAGAGTTCTACTCGCAAGTAAACAACGAGCCTCCAACTGCAAAGGCAGTACACGTAATGAACGTAGGCTCAGAAGAACTGCCTATCATTACCACTGACGAAATGCAACTAGCTCTATCCCATATGAAAACAGGCAAAACACCAGGTGAAGATGGTATCTCTATCGAAATGATAATACACGGAGGATTGGCCACTATAGAATCGATGAGAATATTGCTCAATAAATGCATTGAAGGGGGAAAAATCCCAGACATGGCAAAACGCTCAAGTTGTCTTATTGCACAAAAAAGCGATAAATTAAAATTAGATAACTACCGTTCTATAAGTATACTACCCCACCCGTACAAACTGCTCGTTAAAATTATCACCAACAGACTCGCAAATAAATTTGAAGACTACCAACCGCTAGAACAAGCGGGTTTTCGGAAGGGTCACAGCACTATTGATCACATACAATCCGTACGATTACTCGTAGAAAAATGCAATGAATACAACGTTCTAATTCATCTTGTGTTTGTTGACTACAACAAGGCTTTTGACTCCATAAAACTTTGGGCAATCTTCAGGGCCATCAACAATGCCAGAATAGACTGCAGGTACAGAAACTTACTCCAAAATATATATAATAAAGCGACAATGGAAGTTAATATCGCAGAAACTTCCAAAACTAATAAAATACCAATGGTATATACTGTTTGAGGCTTTCGCGGTTACTCGAATTATTCTCCTTAGCATAGAATTTCGGCTTAGACCGCGTAGTATTTCTAGATGAACACCCAGCATTCTCTGGCTTAATGTGCCTTGCACCTTGTGAAGTCGAGCAAAAACCCGCGCGATGGCCATGCTCTTTGGTGGCTCGTGTTGTTTGAGTATCTTGAGAACGAGGATACTTAGGCAGATTTGGCCGTTTTGCTGTTGGTGCATCCATATTCACTAACGTTTCGCAAGACCTTGCAGCTTGCATCATCAGAGTGAAAGTCGCACTAAGAACCAAAGGTCGGTGTAGAGCTATTTATAGTCCTCTGTGCCAGGCGCGCGGAGTGGCGCACCGCTGGTTGGTCATCCGAGTGCAACGTAATCCGCGGGGCGTGGCCGTATGACGCACAGTGGTTGTAATGCTTTAGATCGTGGATCACAGGAGTCCACGTTTTACTAAGCTTAAAGCCATCTTTCCTGTTGATATTATTTGGATGTTTTTCTATTTCTATGGCTTCACGTATCACTCGCGAGAAGTAATGAGGTATTCTGGCAAGTACTCTGGCATTCTCAAATTCTAGAGTGTGCCCATTTGTAAATGTATGCTCAGCTACGGCTGATTTTGTGATGCGTTTGTGTTTGCAATCGCCTTTGTGTTCTTGAAGTCTTAGATCAACGGAACGACCAGTCTGTCCAATGTAACTCGAGCCGCAAGAACAAGGAATGCGATATACGCCAGCGGTTTTTAAACTTGGAATCTTGTCTTTTACCGATCTGAAGCCGTTACCCAACGTTTCCTTGATCGTGGATACAAAAGGCTAAAGAAGAATCCCCACTTCTGGAAGGCTTAGCATTTCTACCTTGCGTTAAAGGCTCGACTGATAAGATAGGACGTGTGCTGCAACGATGCAACATCAAAACTGTGTTCACGAGCAAGGAAACTTTGGGTAACGGCTTCAGATCGGTAAAAGACAAGATTCCAAGTTTAAAAACCGCTGCCGTTCGAGTTACATTCGACAGACTGGTGGTTCAGTTGATCTACCACCCGTATGCATAGTCGTTCGCCAGCGAGTCGCCGGCGAAACGCCGGATTTTCGGCACGCCCTTTACGAGAATTACATTGCATAGTCGCTCGCCAGTAAAACAAAGGATGCGCGTTACTATGGTTTTCGGCGGAGCGCTGGCGACGCGCTGCATGCGCGAGCGACTATGCAATGTTAATTCTCGTAAGGGGCGTAGCAAAACTCCGGCGTTTCGCCGGCGAGTCGCTGGCGAACGACTATGAATACGGGTGTAAGACTTCAAGAACATAAAGGCGATGGAAAACACAAACGCATCACAAAATCAGCCGTAGCTGAGCATACGTTTACAAATGGGCACACTATAGAATTTGAGCACGCAAGAGTACTTGCCAGAATACCTCACTACCTCCCGCGAGTGATACGTGAAGCCATAGAAATAGAAAAACATCCAAATAATATCAACACGAAAGATGGCTTTAAGCTTAGTAAAACGTGGACCCCTGCGATACACGATCTAAAGCATTACTACCACTGTGCGTCATACGGCCGCGCCCCACAGATTACGTTGCACTCGGACGACCAACCAGCGTTACGCCACTCCGCGCGCCTGATACGGAGGACTATAAATAGCTCCACACCGACCTTCGGTTCTTGGTGTGACTTTCACTCTGATGATGCAAGCTGCAAAGTCTTGCGAAACGTTAGTGAATATGGATGCACAAACAGCAAAACGGCCAAATCTGCCTAAGTATCCTCGTTTTCAAGATACTCAAACAACACGAGCCACCAAAGAACATAGCCATCGCGCGGGTTTTTGCTCGACTTCACAAGGTGCAAGGCACATTACGCCAGAAACTGCTGTGTGTTCATATACAAATAATACTACGCGGTCTAAGCCGAAATTCCATGTTAAGAATAAAATACCAATGGAACGAGGAGTGAGGCAGGGTGACACTATCTCTTCTAAATTATTCACCATTGTCTTGGAGGATATATTTAAGACACTCAACTGGGAAAAAAAGGGAATAAAAATCGACGGCAGATATTTAAGCCATCTTCGCTTTGCCGACGATATCGTACTCTTTAGCCAAGACATCGAGGAACTGCAGGAAATGTTATGCGAACTTGAGGCGAGATCAGCTGATTGTGGCTTACAGATGAATCTCAATAAGACCAAAATAATGTGAACAACAATATAATAAACAGAACAGACAAATACATCTACCTTGGACACAAGATCACACTCGGCAAAGCAAATCAAACCGCAGAAATAAGTAGACGCATAAAAATTACCTGGGC
Organism: Agriotes lineatus; assembly: GCA_940337035.1. Classification (NCBI taxonomy): domain Eukaryota; kingdom Metazoa; phylum Arthropoda; class Insecta; order Coleoptera; family Elateridae; genus Agriotes; species Agriotes lineatus. Next base: position 14,848 of record CALNHX010003362.1, on the reverse strand, counting down.
AGCAATCGGAAAACTAGGGCATGTAATGAAAAATCAAAGCATACCAATAAATTTAAAGAAAAAAGTGTTTAATACTTTATTTTTACCGGTAATGGCTTATGCAATGGAAACTATGGCACTAACCATCAAATCTGCTAAAAAACTTAGAGTAACTCAACGAGCCATAGAAAGACGACTCCAGATGGTCAAAATGCATCCTCCAATGGAGGCCACGCTTAAATAAACGCAGCGTGGGCAGACCACCAAGACGCTGGCACGATGATTTAAAAGAAACAGCAGGCAGTAAATGGTTACAACTGGCGCAAGACAGACAGCAATGGAAAAAGAAAGGGGAAGCCTATACCCAGGAGTGGGTGGTAAAAGGCTGTTAAAGAAGAAGAAGAGAGCTAGTTTAAAGCTTTACGTAATATAACCTTGTGACGTTAGCGCCGGCCAAAATCCGCATTCTTACGCATTGGAATGCGTTCGAATTTGATCCCGCAAAAACTTCTTCACAATCAGAGGAAGATAACGCGGCGTAATCATGGTTCGGCGCCGACATCGAGCGGACAAGCAGTCCTATCCGAAATCCAGCACAGATAAGCAGTATTGGTATCGTATAAAATAGAAAACGCACGCTGTTAGAGCGTCTTGCGTCCGCCGTCACTGACCAGCTTCTTGCTCTAGGTCCTGCAAGGCCTAGACCCTGAACCGGTCCAAGGGACTTGATTCCTGCGACCAGTATTGCCTATCAAGTCTCCCTGAACCCGTTATTTCCTGAAGGTGTTCGTGGATTCCTGAGTACGGACCTGACACCTTCATAAACCTCTCTGAATCCATTATTTCCTGGAAGCGTTCGTGGTAGTGGGTGGACAATTCTTTGTGATTCCGATAGAGAGTAGGTCCATTTCAGGGCAGTGACCCTGCCCACACGAGCCGTGGGTCCTTCTAGCCTTCTAGCAAATGAGAGGGATTCATGTCCCAAAACCCTATCCTGGCCAATATCTATCTATCCTACCTATATCCTACCTAAACTCACCAACCCGTCTGGCCAGCGTGGTGAGTCAATGGCCAAACAAAACCTTCTATATCCCATATGAAAGTACAACGAAAGAAATGGCCCGAGATCCCGGCGGCTTGCAGATCCCCAACCAAGACAGCGGCTGGAATAGGACTCAGGCCAGGGGTGCTAAGAATCACCGGGTTACGGCAGGCTGTCAAAACACAACGAAACTAGCGATTGGAACAATAAATGTTCAAACCCTATTTAAGGAAGCAGACATATATGCGCTAGAAGAGGAAGTAAAAAAGATCACATGGGACATCACAGGGCTATGTGAGACAAGAAGAAGAGGAGAACAATGTACTATCCTGCAGTCGGGACATACATTATACTGCAGAGGTGCAGAAAATGAAAGCCAAAGAGGAGTAGGGATTATAATTCACAAGAAAATAGCACCACAGATTATAGAATACGACAGTATTTCAGACAGAGTAGCGTCTATAACAATAAAAATATTAGACAAGCTCAAAATAAAATGCATTCAGTGCTATGCACCAACATCGACGGATCCTGAAGAAGAGGTAGAGTCTTTCTACGAAGACCTTACTACAACAATGAACAAAAACAAGAACGAAAACACATACACCATTATTATGGGAGATCTAAACGCCAAGTTAGGCAAACAACAAGACGAAACAGAAGAAAACGTAGGAAAATCCAGCTTTGATGAGAGGAACGATACGGGATGTAGACTCGAATTCCTAACACAAAACCAACTATATGCGATGAATTCATTCTTTAATAAGAAAAAGCAAAGAAAGTGGACAAGGGTTACCCCAGACGGTAACACTAAAAACGAAATAGACTATATTATTTCCAACACAAAGCAAATAATACAAGATGTTAGCGTGCTGAACTCACTTAGAATATTTAGTGACCATCGACTAGTAAGAGTGAAAATAAAAAACACTACCCCCTAAAACACCTCCAAAGACAAAAAAGAAGGCAAACACCCATAGATCTACAGAAGCTCCAAAATAATGGTGAACGATTCAGTCAAGAAGTGAAGTACAATATGGAAAAATACAAAGACGAAGCAAACAAAACTAAACTTGAAACCCTAGCTGACAAACTGGCAACATCACTAAAGAATGCCGCCCAGAAAGTAGCAAAGAAAGAAAAACCAAAACAGACAAACTTAGTAAAGAAACGAGAGATAAAATAGAACAGAGAAATAAACTATCAAGAAAAAATCAAACTGAAAAATATAGACGTATATCTAAAGAAACGAGGAAGGCCATCAGAAAAGACATACAAAAACACCAAGAAGCTGAAATCGAGAAAATAATAGAACAAAATAAGAATCTAAAATGTCTGAGGAAAAATGGCAGAAAACAAATTATAGCTTTAAAGGACCATGAAGGAAAAGAAACAAATAACATCCAAAAAATAATAGAAATAGCAGAAAATGTCTATAAAGCTATATATACCTCGCAACTTGATGAAAACCCGGAATACCAAGCACCTAGAGAAAAAATCTTAAACGTTGAGTCGGAGGAACTACCAAACATTAAAAAAGAAGAAGTAAAGCTAGCCCTAAACAATATGAAAAACAACAAAGCACCCGGGGATGACGACATAGAAATAGAACTTTTGAAAGAAGGAGGAGAAGAGACTATGAACGGGTTGTACGAACTATTCAATCAATGCCTGAGAGAAGGAAAGATACCGGATACATGGAACAATGCTATAGTTGTTCTCATCTATAAAAAGGAGACCCAAAAAGTTTAAAAAACTATAGGCCTATTAGCCTGCTATCACAGGTCTATAAACTCTTTACAAAGATAATAACCAATAGACTTACGAAAAAGCTAGACGAATGTCAACCGGTAGAGCAGGCTGCATTTAGAAAAGACTGCAGCACCTGCGATCACCTATTAACAGTGAGAATATTAATCGAAAAAGCAATGGAATATAACTTAAACATCTGCATGGCTTTTGTGGACTTCTACAAGGCATTCGACTCAGTGGAACACTGGATAATTCTCAACGGATTAAAAAACTCCAGAATTGACCAGAGATATATTCAAATAATAATATATATATATGAAAAAGCAACATCTAAAATCAAACTACATCATAACACAAATAAGATTAACATCGAAAGAGGAATCCGACAAGCCGACACTGTATCGACTAAATTATTTAACGTTGCCCTGGAAGAAGTCTTCAAACATCTAAAATGGCACGACAGAAGATTTACGACAAATGATGGCAGAACTAAACGAAGAAGCCGGTAAAATAGGGTTAAAAATGAACCTAACAAAGACAAAAACGATGTGCAACATAGACCCTCAGATAAACATTAAAAACACCCAAATGGAAAACGTTGACAATTACATATATCTGGGCCATCAAATAAAACTGAATAGAGAAAAACAGACCACCGAGATATATAGAAGAAGAAGACTGGCGTGGACGGCATTCGATAGACTGGGACATAAGCTTAAAAATAAAAATATTTCTCTAAGATTAAGATCCCGACTATTTGAACAATGTATCCTTCCCGTGCTAACTTACGGATGCCAAACATGGAGGGATGGAATTTATATTGCCGTGTTGCGCACCATGTTTTCACGTTTAATGGAAAGCGTACCGGAAGAAAAGCAGTTGCGGATCATGCTGCGTAATATTTCGCCGTTGTACCAGACTCAACTAGGACTAACGGATATTCGTTCCATTAATGAATTACTACAGTACGGTCGAAAAATCGAGGAACGTCGCTATGAGATTGAAACATACGTACCGCCGACTCGAAAGAAGACTGACCTTGAAACCGATCTCGCGTATGTGGAGACAACCTCTGTTGTCGAAACAACTGAACGTGTCGCTACCATTGAAGCGCCTCGCGCTTCGAGAGGTGAGAATAGTACTCGTAATCCGACATCGAAATTAACTCTTAAATGTTAGAACTGTGATGAGGTAGGCCATAGGGCCAGCGTATGTCCGCATCCCCGCGGAAAGAAATTTTGTTACCGATGTAGTAAACCGGAAGTAACCGTTAATACGTGTCCACGCTGCAAGTCAGGATCTAAGAGGCAGGGAAACGGTTCCACGAGACGTTGAACAGTCGAGCGACGTCGACGCGTATTTTTACTAACTCGATTAAATTCATAAAGCGTATTTTTACTAACTCGATTAAATTCATAAAGCGTATTTTTACTAACTCGATTAAATTCATAAAGCAGGCCATTGACAAACGTGAGACTCAATTCGTTAAGAATAAGGTCATTTTGGATTATCTATTGGAGAGGTCTTTGGATGATCAGCGACCCTATGTAACAGTTGACATCATGGGCTTCAAAATGTTGGCTTTGCTAGATTAAGGTGCTAATCGCACAATTTTAGGAAATAACGGTTGGAAAGTGTTGCGAACCATGGGGTTACGTTTGAATAGGAAGTTACGACCCGTGTGTTTGGTAGCAAACGGACAGACTGTGGAAAGTTTGGGAACTGTCCACTTGCCGATCCAATTAAATAACAAAATCATAACTATTGACGTTTTAATTGTCCCAGATGTACCGCATACTCTGATCTTAGGGATTGACTTTTGGAAATCCGTAGGTATCGTACCCGATGTGTTTCGTGGAAAATGGAAATTTTCCAAACCTAGTTTAGCTACCATTAATACGCCTAACGGAACCTTGCAGTCAGACTTAGACTTGAGTAAAGAACAACAATTTCAATTAGACACTTTGATTAGTCAGCATTTTTCGAATACCAAGACGGAACTTGGGTGTGCTAAATACGTAGAGCACAAAATTACGACTACGGCAGCACCAATTAAGCAAAGGTACTATCCAGTTTCTCCCGCCATGCAAGGGCATATCGACAACGAACTAGATAAAATGCTTAAAGCAGGTGTTGTAGAGCGTTCACGATCAGCTTGGTCGAGCCCTATTTTGCTGGTAAAGAAAAAGGATGGTTCCTATCGGTTTTGTGTTGACTTTCGAAAACTTAATAGTGTCACTGATAAGGACGCGTACCCATTACCATATGTTGCGTCAATTTTGGACCGTCTACGTGACGCGCGTTTTATAACATCTTTGGATATCAAGTCGGCCTATTGGCAAATCAAAATGAGTGATGAGTCAAAGGAACTGACAGCGTTTACAGTGCCTGGACGTGGTTTGTACCAGTTCACGCGTATGCCGTTCGGCTTGCATAATGCAGCAGCCACGTGGCAACGGTTTGTCGACCATGTCTTAGGCCCCGAACTCGAACCATACGTTTTCGTATACCTTGATGATGTGATCATTTGTACCCCGTCATTTGAAAAGCATCTAGAGATCCTTAGTAAGGTTCTGCAGCGTCTACAGGACGCAGGCTTAACATTGGGACGTGACAAGTGCCATTTTTGTCAACCCGAGTTGCGATACTTAGGCTATGTCGTTAACGCCCAAAGACTCTTGGTCGACCCCGACAAGATATCCGCGATTCTGAATTTACCCCAACCTAAGAGCGTTTCTGAAATCCGACGAGTGGTCGGTATGGCTTCTTGGTACCGGCGATTCGTTTCCTGACCTGACATGACCATTCCAAACATATAACTTTCATAACTTTTATCTCTATTTGTTACGGTTTGGCTGCTGAAACAGCGTCCCGGACAGACAAAACAGCGTCCCGGACAGACAAGTCTATTAGATAAAGGATTCTGAAAAAATCACTTTCCGGAGCATTATACTTAGATATAATACTCTGATAATAATACTTTTATTAACGGTGGCATTGTAAAAACAACTTCACGTTTATTGTTTATTTTTTGTTCAAGTTAAGGGACGGGGCCTCCTGATCTTCGGGGCTCCGCCGCAAGGCTGCTAGCGCTATGATAGCTACGCCACTGACACAAAATGGATTAACGTAAAACCTGAGAAATAATCAGAAGTAAGATCCCAAGACCATGTTAAATTGCCCATAAGTTTTTTGAAAATTGCCCGACTCAGCGCAGCGAATGAGGGCTATTTTCAAATACTTATCACATGCAATTTGATATGGTTGAGGGATCTTTTAGTAGACTATTCCCCAAATACAATTTCAACACCAGAAATCAACGAACGAGTTGTTTAACAATGTGAAAAATCAGGTTTTCCTTCGATTCTCTAACACCTAAAAAATGAAGGGGAATTGTCGCAGGGATGTTATTAAAAGTTGCCACGGAATTACGTAATTTGACGTGCAAGTCATTGGTCAAAATTCGAAAATTCCAGTAGTTTTGATTGGTTGAAGTTTTATGAGGGGAATAGTGATACAAATTGAATTGAACTTAAACTGTAGTCCGATAGGAAGATTTTATGAGCGAAAAACCGGATGACTCTAGAGTTATTCAGTTTATTGACTATTTAGTTGATAACTACATCGAAAATGAGTCGACGTTTTCTCCAGAAATCTGGGCTGCGAAAACTGGCAGGATTGCAAGAACGACCAACGCTTGCGAATCTTTTCATTCCAAATTTAAAAGGGAAAATTCATCTCCATACCCTAATATACACTCGTTTTTAAAGGTATTATTAGAAATGCAAACCGATACATACAGGGTGTTAATTAAGTACGTAGACAAACTTTAAGAGGCGATTCCTTGATCAATTCTAAGATAAAAAGTTCATACAAACATGGGGCCTAAACGGCTTCCTTTTCAAGATACAGGGTGTTGAAATTTAAACAAAAATTACTTTTTTTTCAAAAATCTGGAAAACGCCTAGAGGTATTGTAATGAAACTTGGTGTATATTAGTATTTCATAAAGTGGCATTGTTTGGTCAAAATAAATGTGATTTATTTCCACCAGTGGCGTGCATCGGGGCCACCGCAGCTACCTTATTTTAAAAAAATCTGGTACGCCACTGTTTTTTAGTCAATACGACAAGTTTTTTAGCTTTATCCATTGAAACTATACAAAAGATGTATCTTTTATTTTTTTGATAGAATAAACATTTTGCGAGAAAAATGGAAAAATCTGTAACAGCAATTTCGTACATTGGACGTTAATGGGACCTAAACGGCTTCGTTTTCAAAATACAGTTTAAGGAAGCTTTTAAAAAATGTTATTTAATAAAACACAATCTTACAATAGCTACAAAACTTTTTTCTACAAAACAGTGGCGTATCAGATTTTTCTAAAATAATGTAACTGAGATCGCCCCGATGCACGCCACTGGTGGAAATAAATTAAATTTATTTTGACTGAACAATGCCACTTTCTGAAATACTAACCTACACCAAGTTTCATTAGAATACCTCTATCCGTTTTCCAAATTTTTGAAAAAAACTGTTTTTGTTTAAACTTCAACACCCTGTATCTCGAAAACGAAGCCGTTTAGGTCCCATGTTTGTATGAACTTTTTATCTTAGAATTGATCAAGGAATCACCCCTTAAAGTTTGTCTACGTACTTAATTAACACTCTGTATATCAAACTGAATTCTATTAGGCGAAAGAAAAATAAATATTGCAGTTAAATAGACATGAAATATTACGATACAATTTTGTAAAATGTGTTGCTTATAAATTTAATAGTATTGTAAACTTGCAAATAGTTATTTTGTAAATAATTTGTAAATAAAACGTTTGTTATACAGTGTGTTTCGCTTCTCGCTTTCACAGCCCTATACCTTCCCTATTTATTTTCTGATCTGTTTGAAATTTTGGTCTATTATACTACTTTTTAAGAGAGTTATTTTTTGCAATTTTTAAATAATCGTACTGCAAACTAGTAACCTACTAAAACAGATGCGAAAAATTGAAATAACGTTGTAGGCCTGGTTTTGTCTAAAATTATTAAAAAAAGTTGCTCAAAATTGCAAAAATAGTCGAAACCCAAATTTTAATAGAAATTTGATTATCTTTGATAGCAAATAATATTTTAATGTAAACGAATTAAATTTCAATGGTTGCCTGACTAAATTTAAGTATATGAGCTGTCAATTTATGTTCCTGTAAATGTAAATAAAAAGTTAAATAATTTACATTTCGACTATTTTTGTCATTCTGTTTAACTTTCTTTAATAACAGTTTTCCACAAAACTAAGCCTACTAGGCTTTTTCAATTTTTCGCTTCAATTTTTGATCGCAGTAGGTTACTAGTGCGCTGTAAGATATTTAAAAATTATAAAAAGAATTATTTTAAATGGTGGTATGGTTGACCAACATTTCAAGTCGATCAGAAAATAAATAAGGAGGATGCAGGGGTATGAAGGTGAGAAGTAAAACGCACTGTATATGATAAAAAATATATTTGATTTTACAGGTCGTTATATTTTTTAATATTTCTTTTTAACATTGCATTAAAATTTATTCCGTGTTAATAATTCTTCCGAGACAGTAGTTCGATAATTTAGTAGGTACCTTTTAGTAATATTATTCCAACGTGACATCTTTAAATATTTAATTTAGTTTCGCTTTCTAATGACAAAATTATTTTGAAATTGGAGCTAGAATAATCAACAGCGAAAAATATTTATATAACCGGGTGGCCGGATTCAAAACCGAACATAGCAAAAGCATGATACATCAAAAAGTTACTAAACATTTAATTTAATTTAAAAAAAGTTGTCTAGATCAGAACTTTCAATTATATGGGGGGCTGAAAGTCATTTAGACATCAATTCGTTACACACCATTGATTTACTAAAAATTAAACACTTGCTACGCTCGGTTTTCAAACCGGTCAACCGGTATGTAAACAAGTACTTGTGATATAATCTAAGACAAAAACATCACTTTATGATAGCCCCCATCCTAATCCCTTGTGCGCAGTTCGAGTTATAGTAAGGGTCAACCTAGGTAGGCAAATATGTTGAGCGCAATTCGAGTGTTGGATTAAGGGACTAATTGGTTTGGTGCGCAATTCAGTTGCACCGATTTATGCATCTAGGACGAAAAATTTTCTTTTTATGGACGATGCCTGCAATTGCTGGCCGAGGCGGTAGCCGAGGCAAGCAATCAGGCAAGGCCATAAAAAGCAGTTTTCGTCCGAGGTGCATATAAAATTTTTCCGTCGACCGTCAAAATCTGAACAAAAATTAAAAAGAAACTGTGATAATTGTAAAAACACTATTATAATAAGGTAATCAGAAAAAAATCTAAAACTAAACGTTGATTTATTTAATTAATTAATAATTATGAACATGAATTGTAAATTCCGAACAATTATGAATATGAATAGGTGTATGAGAATTTGAAGAAGTAAATGCAATCGTAGCAATATCGTCCCAATTTTTCGTTGTTCTTGACGAATTCATAGCTGTTGTAGTGTCTGTGGTAATTTGCAGTGGACTTGTAGCAGAACTTGCTTGAATTTCAAGCAGTGGGTTTTTATTAAGTGTGCTTCTAACACTTTCAACTGATGTGCCAGTTAAGATGCTTTTTGAAATATTAATTTTATTGGTGATGGAATCTTCCACATAGCCTTCTGCTACAGTGACGGACTTCCATCCTTCATGTCTTTTTAACATGGAAATATTAGCACCAGTATCTGCTAAAAGCAAGGCAGAAGTACGGCGATAGCAATGGCCAGTGTATGCATTTGAATTAGGTAATTTAAGATATTGGGCAATTAAGCTCGGAATTTTTGCGAAAGTATGCACACCAACAACTTGTGTGGAGCACTTCCCTGATCGGTAGTTTACAAAAAAAGCTTTATGTTCACAATGATTAGGTGGCAAAGTAGCATAATTTCTGAATAGCTCCAAGGGGTTTATCCCTTCAATGATATCGGATGTGAGTGTAAACGTCCTTGTCTTCCCATTTTTAGAGTCTGGGATTGTAATTACCAACATGTCAGCTTTATCGACAATATCTTCAACATTCATTTTCTGGAGTTCATCTCTGCGACAAGCTCCAGCAATTCCAATCAGTAAACACACCTGCGAAATACAATAGGCAATGTTGTTATTAATAAATTGTATACAACTTTTACCTTCCACATTAAATAGTTGACATTCGGAGCTTCATACCTGCTCATACCTGCTGAATACTTTGGACTTCTTGGGTTTGTACCCAACACTTTGTTTCTTCAGAAATGCTCGAAGTTTAAGGAATTTACTAATGTCAGTATTATTTTTAATTGCTAACGTTGATTTCAACATTGAATATATTGACCATAATGTTGATGGCTTTAAATGATTTGTTTTGAGGAGAAATGAGCCAACATCACGTTTTCAGTAACGTTTTTGACGTTTTTTTTGCTTTTCATACAAAATTCTTGATTTTTGTGGCAACAGTTCCAGTGTTGCTTCACTAGCGATATTTTGAAGTTCTGGTGGAGTGTTACCGAAAAACTCTTCGTGGCTATTCTCATCGGCCATCGCGAAATAAACTGAAAACACTTTTCCAATTCAAATAGACACCGAGTAAGCCTAACGTAATAAAAAACGCAGAGCAAATTTCAAAAGACCAGACAATGAAGTGTCAAACTTTCGTAGATGACAAATCACAGCCTACGTTAGTGCTTGTCGCTAATTAAAGTTCACTGAACAAAAATGTAGCAGCGTCTTATTTAATAAATCCATGGCCTGCTGAATTATGTGATAAACGTCACTTTGACCTTTGCCACACAATTCAACAGGCCGTGAAAAATTAATCAGAAATAATTCTAATGTGATCGATTCAGTTAAAACTTTATTAATTATGTAATCCTATTTGATAATAATCTAAATTTAAATAGAACAAGCAAATTGCGCGCTACGCGCACGTGAAATAGGATACGCAAAAGGTCAAGCTCCGATCCGAGCGCTAAGATAAGAAAAACAAAACCTAAACAAATATAAACCATATATACCGTGCGTCCACGAGACTACGCACCATAGCGCTGGAGTGATGCTAGTTTATTTTAAAGATCTACTCTTCCACTGGCAATTGATAGTCACACGGTTGCTAAGCATTGACCATTAAAATTGAATTTGCAAGTAACAAATAAAGTGCCTTCAGAAATGATCGAATGTTTTTGAATGGTCATGGCTATACAACGTATGAATAATATGTTGGTGGCACTGTAAGTCTATGTCAAATTCGAGGTTAGCAGGTTGGGTTTTGAGTCGAATTTGACACCATACGTCAAGTTGAATACAACTAATCGTTTATTGCCATAGAAAAATCAATATAATAGGGTTTGTCATTAAGCTGTTTTCGTAAAAGCAAGAGCTGATCTTTGGAATAAATTAAAGTTGCTCTGATTCCATGGTGCGAAACCCTGTGGACACACGGTATAATACACATATATTGCTGGTAGGGCCTGGAAACTTCAGAAAACATTACGGCGCCGACATAGTCTCACTTAGAGTATAACGCGTCTCGTGCGCATGCGTGAGAATTCGAACTCCGCCTTTAGAAGCGAATTTTAAACTTGACCACTTCCCCATTGGGCGGACGACGCCGCCGCGCTTGCGCACAGCTCACCGTATACATGAAGTGAGACACACAACCAACTCCTTCATGTATACGGTGAGCTGTGCGCAAGCGCGGCGGCGTCGTCCGCCCAATGGGGAAGTGGTCAAGTTTAAAATTCGCTTCTAAAGGCGGAGTTCGAATTCTCACGCATGCGCACGAGACGCGTTATACTCTAAGTGAGACTATGTCGGCGCCGTAATGTTTTCTGAAGTTTCCAGGCCCTACCAGCAATATATGTGTATTATATATATGATATTTAAACATCTGTGAAGCCGGAACGTGAGATTTTATTTTGTGCCACAGATACACAAACAAACACACATTAAGGAAAATTATATTATAGATTATGTAATTTATAAAAGTTGCTGCCGACGAAAATCGTTTGCTGACGAAAAGCATTTGCGGACAAAAAGTGTTTGCGGACGAAAAATTAATGGAGTCCAAAAAAGTGACATTTTTGGCACGTAAATGCATCCGTACAATCAAATTTTATATAGAGGTCGATGGAAAAATAATTTATGATCACAGAAATTTACGTTAATGGATTTACACAGTTCTTTTGTCGAAGTGTCTATAATATTTATTTTGGATTTAACATGTTCATCAAAATATAAAGTTTCGGAAACTTTTTCGAATATTTCCAAACTGTAGCTTATGATGATAATGCAAATTGACTGACTTTACCATACCTACTTTTGTATCACCACCTGAAACCTTACCCATTAAAAGAAAATCAAGTAGACATAAAGATACTGTTACAACAAATAAACAGACTAATTCACAGAATATTTCAGTTACTCCACCCACAGAAGAAATTGAACCAATAGATAATCCAAATATTGACAGTGATGTAAATACTGTACACTCACAGGATTCATCATCCCCCGTGATAGACATATCCGAACTACCCCTACAATATCATAAGAACCAGTTAGAATTTCTTAACGCTGTAATTCCCAAATCATTTAGAATTACTAGATTCGATGGCTACACACATATAAGCATTTTTGTGAACAACAATAATTTTTACGAAAAGTTTGTACAGTTACTATTAGAATATTGTACACCAAATTCCCATTATTACTGTATATTTTAAGATGAAAATATCTAAAAATGTCTAAAAACGCATTCCCGGATTTTGTCCTAATCAACCCTTAAAGGTGCGAATCTGCATTCGGAGTGGATTATAGAACCCCTTGTATCTCCTGTGTTTGTTGAGTTAGAGCATTCTGTTTCGGTATATAGATGTGTTTTTCACATTTTTAGAAAGGGGGTTTAGGTTTTTTTAAATTTCACCCCTAAAGCGGTAAAAAAGGAAAAACCGGAAAGGGGTGGGAACTTAACATTATTTTTTTTTCGCTCTGTGTTCATTTCAGCATGAAACAGGATGAAAGAATATTTTAAAATTCCACCCCTAAGCGGTGAAAAGGAGTAAAATGTGTTTTGACGAATTTCTGAATTACTCTTAGAATAAAATAGGAAGATTTCTGAAATTCCACCCTAAGTGGTGGAAACGGGTATCCTGCTATAATTTATGAATACAACATTTAATAAGTACATATATTTTTTATTTTATCTCCTTGTAACTTACTAAAACTATAGTTTTTTCAATCTATACAAGGGGAATGACAATTACATACTAATTTCCAGTGGGTACGTGAATAATAAAAGAGTTAGGGAAAAACTTTTTTCGGGAGAATATTGTTTCCTTTTTACCTACAATATTGTGTTGCAGCCTTTGTTAGTTTAGCGTATTGAGTGAGAGGGAGAGGGGGCATTCCAGAGTTCATTTAAGATTTCGAAGAAAAAGTAAACATTTGTAGTCCGTACGAAGAACGGGCATCTAGCTAGTTTTGTATAAAATACGGTAATTTTTTGAGTACGGTATTTTGTTTTGCACAGCCTGACAACACTGTCTCGGCTAGAGGTTTGGCGTGGCAGCACTGTTTCGTTTTGTTGTGACGTTAGGGTACTTTACCGTATGTAGTATGTACACAAATCTTGACGTATTGAGGATTTTTGAATATAGTGTCGTAGTAGTAGGTTCGTTTCTAATTGGGTTGTAACCAATTGTTCACATCGCTTCTGGTAAGTAATAAAAGTTAGCACAATAGTTTCTGTTAAATACGTTTGACAAAACTGTGACTGCTTATGCAGCAAATGCTTTAAACTAAGCAATTATAATGAACTAGCCTACAATTGTAAAAAGTACCTACTTAATTTTAACATAAATTGCTGCACACGGTTTGAGTTCTACTTGCAATCTGTATTTAATTGTGTATAATTCTAATTTATCAATATAACCTCAAAAGCTAGATCTTTGCATTTAGTACTATGCGGCCAAACATTTAGCAGCATTTGAAGTCACTTAATTATCAGTTGTACAATTGATATTGTGGCCTTCAAAACTTAAAATACCGAATGATGTTCTAAGCCAAGCCAAAAACGGCTTTGTTATCGCAAAACTAGAAGAGAAATGATCAATATCATCCATCATGTCTTTTACTGTAAGCTAGTGATACGACAATAACCCCAAAATGTGAAAAATTATAAGTAGTCAGATACACACTAAGCCACTGTGGATAAAACCAAATAACTAGATTAAGTATCGTGCAAAATTTTTTGGCCGCGATAGTACATGCAGCATGGCTAAAGTTGATTTTAAGTGCAGAATTATGTTGCTACATTGCTGCTAACACAGATTCTTTTAGTACAAGGATGTACACATCGACAGCGTTTTACAGAAACATCCTGCAATGGATACGAATGTTGTTTTCATATTTATTTAAATTGCGTAGCTCACTCTTTTTAATAGTACATTAGGAAGAGAAAAGTTATTTTTACCAAGGTGTATGCGCAAAGGCGTTGCCTGCGGGCTGCAAATACACCGATGAAAAAATAGAGTTGGTGTTTTCTCCTGTGGGGTATAGGCCATTCAGTAAACACAAAAACATTTAAATTTTTTTGAAGTTGGCATATATGTAAAATTGTTGTGCTAGGGATTCTGTATTTTGTTTTTCAAAGGTTTCCACACCTGCATAAAGTTGACTTTGAATTTAAAAATGACAATTAATAAATCTCATTATTTCAGTGTCAAAGTACATATTATTCTGGAAATTCTTGCCTGAAGTTTTATAAAATGTAATAACAATACCTATTAATAAATTCTACATCAATAGTATCCAACACAGTATTTGTTTAATATCCTTAAAAGTAGTTATGACAGATAATAATTAAATGTCACACTCTTAACCTATTTGTTTTATTAACTTTTTGTAAGTACATTCCTAGACAAAAGATCCATTTTGGGAGTACACTCATGAAATTTTAAAAATCAAAGGCCACTTTGTGTTTTTATGTTTAGTGAACAGACTATATGTAATAGTTTTTTTCGACGACTGACATCGAAAGTAGATTTTTCTCAC